>CALYDF020004381.1:0-18352 GCA_944474145.2 Dicrocoelium dendriticum
GATAAAGTGAGCCTCACGTTCTAATTTGATTGCAGGTCATGGGAATCGAAGGCAGTTGATCGGCGTGCATGGCGCGATCTGGTCACGAAGGCAGTTGCCGAAGTGCGGGAGATAGGCCTCATGCATGCAGAGAAGAAGCGGCAAGTGCGGAAGCTGCAAGCACCGATGGGTTGTACTCCATCGACATCAAGCGCATGGTGCTGTAGCACATGCGGTCGCGAGTGCCTGAGTCAGGCAGGCCTAGTGAGCCATGAGCGAGGCCACTCGGGACCACTACCGAAGCGACGACGGGTCCTGCAGAGAACGTAGGCAGAACCAGCGCAGCGTTTGTAGGTACGCTGCATTCGATTTACTAACCGCGTGCTTGCATGCTAAGTCTCTTTATTTCAGGTGGTGGGTTTTCAATTTTGTCCTATGCTTTTCTTTCTCAATAAATGTCCACCTGTGCTCTCTTCTATAAACTTGCACACATCGCTTAAGCCAATTGTCGTTAATTTCGATAACATGTTCGTGTTTCTTGTATTTCCGTAAAATATATATTCTGACCCCCTGAACTTATCTCGGATTCTTTGTTAACAACTTATTACAAATACTCATTAAATTAAGGTTTATGTCACCGTTTCCTTATGCATTACTCGATTTCTTTTCTTCGTTGCTGTGCTCTCAAGTGATTGGCTGTTGCTTGATATCCCCGGTGTGGCTGCGCTTGATGTGCATGTTGACAAGGTGCCTACCTGTCTATTACCCACTACCTCGTCCATACTGGCTCTAGGAGACAGTTGGTCGTTGCTGGAGGGACGGGGTGCACGTTCCTTGTGGCCGTGTTAGGATCAAAGAGTGGTTCCATGCACTCAGTGTGGAGCGGACTACGGTCCAGCCACCGCCTTGTGTGCGCTTGATTCTCCAAATACAGCGTGCTTGTGTTTGCCTGTGAAGGAGTGTGGGCCGGCTCCGTTGATGAAACGTGGCTCCCATCCACATGCCTCCCGGTCTTATTCCTTCGGTTTACACTGGATATGGGGTGTGTGGTTGGAGCTGTGGGTGTGCAGCGCAAGCCATCCATGGTCCCTCTGTAGGCGCAGGCGTCCTGTGGCTGGCCACAGTGACAGGCAAATCCGAAACCGGATGCGGCCAACCATATATACATATGTCCTTAGACAAATTTCTAGTTTTTATATATATACAAAATGGAATTTTTTCTAAAGACGTACAGGTATGTATACACAAGATTGCCGTAACCTTGCCCAACTTTATTACTATATAGCTGTGGTAAATATGTATAATTTATACACTCTTTTACTTGGATATAACTGATTGACGGCATCCGGTTCGAAATTTGCCTGTTGTGGTGGACAGCCACAGGACGCCTGCGCCTACAGAGGGACCACAGTTGGCTTGCAATGCATCTCCCACCCATTCACCCATCCCAATTCCAGAGTAAGCCCTAAGGAATAAGACCGGGTGGCATGTGGATTGGAGCCACGTTTCATCAACGGAACAGACCAACACTCCTTCACAGGCAAACACAAGCACGCTGTATTTGGGGATCAAGCGCCCACAAGGCAGTGGCTGCACCGTAGTCAGCACGACACTGAGTGATGGAACCGCTCTTTGATCTTAACGCGACGACGACGACAGTGCACCCCTTCCCCACCAGCGACGACCAAATGTCTCCTGGAGCCAGTATCGACGAGGTAGTGTGTAAAAGACGGGTGGGCACTTTGTAAACATGCACATCAAGCGCTGCCACACCGGGGATATCAAGCAACAGCCCTTCAGTTTAAACGACGGGATGACCTAAATTAAATCGGATAGTGCATACAGATACGGCGACATACCCCTACACTCTACGGGCCTATAGAAATTTGTTTACAGATAAATTCGTGATAATTTTAAGAGGTCATAACATACCTCGAACGCCAAAATGGTATCGAAAGTAACTACAATTTGCCTCAACGACGTGTACAGGTTTTTAGAAGATAGTATAAGTAGGTTAATATGAGAAAGCAAATCTTTAGGATATAATTAAAAAAGCACTACATGAAATAACGAGGATTATCATGCAAGCACACGCTTAGTAAATCGAATAGAGTGTACCTAAGAACACTGCGCCGGTTATGTCTAAGTTCTTTGGGGGATTTGGCGTTGCTACGGTGGTGGTCTTGAGTGGACTGACTTAAGGCAAACTAAGGTTGTTTGGCTCATACGTTCGCGACCGCATGTGCTCAATGTGGATGAAACACAACCCACGGTGTTTGCCGCTTCCGCACTTACCGCTTCTTCTCTGTATGTCTGAGGTCTTTCAACCGCAGCTACGCAACTGCCTTCGTGATTAGACCGCGTCATGCGTGTAGCGCAACCTCCTCCGATTCCCGGGACCTGCCATCAAGATAAGAACGTGAAAGGCTCAATTTTATCATGTCCTGGTATCCAAGCTTCGGTTTCCCCACATTGCCGCTTCACAATACTCAACTAAGCATGTAATAGTTATTTCGGTATCTAAGTCGAATATTTACGTCTCCCATGACCGAGCCACCTCAGGTGACTCAGCAGTAGAATGCAGTCCACATCCTACATTCCACTACGGCGCAAACACTTCCGTGTCTCTAACTCTGTCGCCCCATCCGATGCGCAGAATTCGTCGCAAACACTGTTGATACAATCGCTCGGGCTAGCGCGCATCCCGCCGGTTCATTCTATAAGTTTCAGTACAGTAAAGAAAAACAGGCAGCACCATGGATTGTTACAACATCAGCTTTGTGCCAACAAGATGTAGATTGTTTCTCCGCACTTGGTACTCTAGCCTTCGGAATGCCTCCGCTCCCTTCGATACGCCGATATGCATGTTAATTTTTTAGATGCTAATCAGTCCACATCACAATCCCAATGTAATAGAAGCGTAAGGTAATATCCAATACTCCAACCCAAAGCTGCTTTGCGGCATTGAAGAAGATTGCACCTTGGTTGAAGGCTGAAGGCGCCGGACAGGTTAGCTTTGGTTGAGGGTGAGCCAGAATAAGGCAGCTGTCGATATCAGAGCATTAGCCTTGTGCTGCAACTCATCCGCGCTGTGTGAAAACAAGGAATAATTGCCAACATACAGCAAAATACGGATAGTTATCCCAAACACTTGGCTACGCGCACTAAAACAACAGCTGTTCAACAAACAACCATCAACACGGTTCAAAACAACAACACCGTAAGCATCATCCACACCAAAAGCACGAGGTATCATTGTATGAAGATATCTATTAAACAGCGCAACAGCTAAGACACAGCCTTACTTACACCGGTGACAACGGCAATATCATCCGAGGGATAGTCACTCAGCTTCATCTCGCCCGCATGCCGCTGTGCAGAGACACCATTAAACTTACAAACTTACGCAGGAAGCCAAAATTAAACAACACAAACCCCAGCGCATCCCGAGTCAAAGTGTTAAAATAAATAAATAAATAAATAAAATAAAAAGTGTTAAAATACT
This sequence comes from Dicrocoelium dendriticum, assembly GCA_944474145.2. Taxonomy (NCBI): domain Eukaryota; kingdom Metazoa; phylum Platyhelminthes; class Trematoda; order Plagiorchiida; family Dicrocoeliidae; genus Dicrocoelium; species Dicrocoelium dendriticum. The sequence goes on from CALYDF020004381.1 coordinate 3,485, forward strand.
CTATGAATAAAGCAAGCATACCGGCTAGCTTCGTTGTCTGTACATCTTCTGAAATGGCCAGCCGCAAAATCCAAGTATTTATTGCTGCTACCCGAACGGGATCCACATTGCTCTTCCGCTACGTAAGCTTCCACAACCTGACTGATAAGGCGGTTGAGTAGAATCCGGGCACAAACCTTACTCACATAACGCAGCAACTTGATGCTAGGATAGTTCGGGCAAATTTGTGCGCTTTCGCCTTTTTACACAGTAAGCACAAGGAATTCTTTCAGTTCTAATGGCATCTCCTCTACACACAAACATATTGCACCACATGATGCACCTTGTCACCAACGCGTGTACGCCATGTTTCAATACTTAAGGCGGGAACCCCTTGGCGTCTGCACCCTTGACGTTTCGCAGTTGCGTCAGTGCTGTCTGCGACTCATCTAAAGCCGGCGTGTCCGCCAGACTCGTCTGCACATCGTGCTGCTTGAAATAGTTAAGTGTAGACCATTTGGTTTCAGCACTTTCGTTCAAGCGACAGTATAAGGGCTTTTGTAGGAGCTGTATTGTGTCTGCATTCTGTGTGCAGGTAGGGCCTGCAATTACACCGATCAGCGTCTTCAGCAGCTCCAATCTCGGTCCATATACCGCTTTCAAGGAGTCAACAATTTCCTTGCTTTGGCTACCTTCGGCGCAGCACTTCATCCGCTTTGCTTTCTCTGTCCACCATGCATTTTTATTCGACGGAGCTCTCGGGTCAGTCGCAATCGAACGATGCGAAATTGTGTATTCTTTTCCAGTCACTGCTGTCCGCTACGTGTGCAACAAATGCTTCATTCGTCGACACTAATGCGCAAATTTTCGCTTTGTTCTCATCATCCCATCAGGTAGCTAACAGTTCGTGCGCCCAATAGTCTTCAGGGCAGCAGCTGTCAACTAGTCGCCAATGTGGTGCCACAAGTCCCTAATTGTGGCTATACAGTCCACGTCACACAGGCGGGCAGCCATCGTTTTTCAAGCTTAACATTCTACGCAACAGTACCAAGGGTGTGAATGTAAATTTAAGCCGATTTACGGCAAGGGTGCCATAAGTAAATTTGGGAAAATATAGGTACACCTGGTCGGCACCAGTTTATGTTCAGTGCCAATGGCATGCGCATTACACGCACATTACGCTGACGTACGACGACATAGTCGAGCAGGTAAGCCTGACCACTCCGTGGTTGCGTTTAGGTTACTATAGCACTTGCACTCAGTACAAAGCGAGTGTTCGTGATCGTCAGGCCGTGGAAAGGACAGAGTAAAACGCCCCGTTTCAAAGTTCGCCGGAACAGCAAACATGGTAACATGTCCAAGTTACCACCAAAGGAAATAGGTGCAAAGATTAAATATATCAGCTGATTGTGGTGCATGAAATTACAACTCGATAATACACGTTGGCTAATTTACGGTATCCCGTGATGAATTATGGGGACCGGTTGGTTGACTTTGGCGGTTAAATTTGAATTTCCCTGGTGCTAACTGTTACATCCGCTTTACGACCTAAATAGTTTGCCTTCGAAGTGATATAGCTAAATATTATAAAATATTTCGAACCGTATACTGGCGTTACATGTGAGGAGAATGAGCAAACGTTTACTGAGGCAAAGGGGGTTAAATGATCAAGGCCGGTATAGTGGCGGAATATCAACTGATGCAAATGTGCGTCATATGCGTTCAGCAAATATAACTTGATGTTAGTTTAGGAACTTCTTTGAAATGATGAAGGTGTTTAAGCGTAAACAAAGCATCGATTCGAAACAGAATATAATGTTAACATTGCAGCAGGAAAAATTAGAGAAATCCACACGGCATGTTATTTGTACCAACAATGTAAACGGAAGGCATGAGGTGGAACATTTAAGGCTACTTAGATTCCTGCCGTATTCAATATGACCGGAGTAATGCAATGAATAAATTTAAAACTTATCGCTTAGTCCTCGAGGGGAAGCTTAATGTGAACGCGATTTGATGGATCTGTATAAATACAAAAATAACTGCCATTTCAAAGGCATCAATTTGTGCATGTTTGGATGGAAAACGAATAATATGTTCAAAAATGGTAAGCAATTACCGAAGACAATTGCAAAACCTGTCCAGGTGTGTCAAGGTTGGCGAAATTTACCACCCAAATAGGAATGAAGAGAACGCTTATATCCGCAGAGGAAGTTAGGTTAAGTGTATATCGCAATGCTTATATTAATGCCTGATCTATTTATACAACCATATACAAATATATATATATATATATATACAAATAGATATATATGTGTATATGCATATAAGTGAACCATGCTGAGGCTGATGTTGCATTCCTGATGCTTCTTCACCGCAGTTGGGCGAAGATAACTTACACCTAAACAAGGTCTTTTAAGTTGGACAAATCTAATACCACATTAGTTGGTTGGTTCTGCAAATCTGAATACTCTTCTGGTAACTGTCCACGTTGATTACGCTAATTGCGCTTAGCTTCGGTAAATGTGGCGTTTTTAGTATTTTTAAGTAAAACGTGAACCTCCCTTACTTATCGCGGATTCGTTGCTAACCAATTTACTTAATATGGTAATTTAGGTACGAGTTACACCAGCGCGTCTGCATGCATTATTCGATTTATTTTACTTACTTTTGTTGCTTAATATGAAAGGCTGTTGCTTGAAATACCCGGTGTGGCTGCGGTTGATGTGCAGGTTACTTGACCATTACCCACTACCTCGTTCTTACTGGCTCCAGGAGACATTTGGTCGTCGCTGGAGGGGACAAGGTGCACCGTCCTTGTGGAAGTGCTAGGCTCAAAGAGCGATTCCGTGCACTCAGTCTGGAGCGGACTACGGTACAGCCACTGCTTAATGGGGGCTTGATTCCCAAATACAGCGTGCTTGTGTTTGCCTGTGAAGGAGTGTGAGTCTGTTCCGCCGATGAAACGTGGCTACAATGCATATGCCTTCCGGTCTTATTCCTTCATGTTTACACTGGATATTGGGTGTGTGATTGGAGCTGTGGGTTGTGCAGTGCAAGCCACCCATGGACCCTCTGTAGGCGCAGTCGTCCTGCGGCTGACCACAGTGATATGCCATTTGGAAACCAAATGCCGCATCTGAGTAGAACTGGAGCTGACGAATTGGCTAAGCATTTTCACGAGGTTTATTCCTTTCTGCTCGTCATATAATAATCAGCATAGACTTTAATATGCCCCACATCTCGTAGCGTATTCAAGCAGCACCATCCAAATATAGGACCTGCGTATATATTGTCTTCACCCAGGACTGCACTCAGCATGTACGCACACTAGCTAGAATGGCCAACACCCTGGACCTGATATTCACCAACGGTATCTCGCATGCAAATACGAATGTGTTAGTTAGCATTCCCGGTAGTGACCACAAAGTAGTGGGGCTATGATTCAAGCTTCTTAAATTCCGTCAAGGTTCGCCTAGTATGCGCTGCCTTTAGGCCATTAAAATAACCGAATTCTGTTGCCTGCGCTTCAGTTATCCGTGACTCTCCTTGATTTGCTTTTGTCCTAGCAACCTGTACGGACAGTGAGACTTGTGAACCGTACAATAACTTACCGCGTTTCCTTGCTACCCTAGCTCCAGTGCAGAGCTCGATTAGGGGACCGCAACAGCTCGATGACGCCCCCAAGCTTGAAATTAGCACTAAGCTTAGAAAAAGGCGCTCTTACTACAAAGGTGCTGAGTATATTTACCTCATAATTTGTAAGAACGAAGAACAGGGACATTGAGCTATTTGCAGAGCCATTTATATGCTCCAGCTAAACACACTTGTTACGTGGTGCGAACAAGGGTAATTCACTTGTGCTGATTATGAGACACGGCAGTGGCCACAACCACCTGCCAATCAATTCACAGGTGCTTCCTGATAATAGGGTTATTACTGATTCAGCGTTGTGCGACTTTACTAAAGCGCACTTATGTGATGCTTTCACCAACACTAATTGGTTAGTGCCAAATACGATTCCAAGTTTTACAGACGATTGCATCCACACCATTGGGTTCAACCTGAACAATATCAATCATGAACTAAACCCACTGAAGCAGTCACACAACCCCGGCCCTGGTGGTGTCCCATCTTCTTTACTATTACTCTGAGGCCCAGATATTCCAATCCTTCTTCGTAATGTTTTCACATCTCCATGACTAGCGTAAACTGCCTAATCGTATGTAAGCTCTAGATAGTCGTTCCACTTCACCAACCAGGTTGTCGGCTACGTATGGAAAACTACCGTCCAATAAGCTAAAACCCTTTGCGTCCAGATGTATGAAAAGGATAACTAAGGTAAGGATGCTTTATATCCTACTTTATATCATGCTACTACAAAGGATTACTGTGATACTAGCTTTAGTCGGCATCTCTAGCCATCTTCTTTCTTGGTGTATTCCTTCCCTCTCTAGCCGAACATGCGCAGGAAACTAGGCCCTACATTTTTCAAGAGCGCACCTGTAAGTAGCCGATTAGCTCATGGTAGAGTACGTTCCATCTTCGGTTTCTCTTATACATTAATGACGTCTTCCACGTATTATTGTACAGCACACCATACGTATTTGCTGATGATAGGAATTCGTATTTTCATTCGAACATAGTTGCCTCCAAAATGGCATCTCAAACATTCAGGAAGATCTTCGCGCTCTACAATATCAGTGAGATATTTAGGGACTAGAATTCACATCAGTGAAGTGCGATGTTCTCTACTATCGTCGCACTATAGCAAAAAAACCCGAAATTTGCCCGGCGCATCCTTAGGTAACAGCTCCACGGTGCGCGACCTCGGTGTGTATTACTCCAGCTTGCTAATTTTTCCGAAAAAGAAAGTTATGTAGCTGACAATGGCAGATATATTATTAATTATATAGGTAAGTCAGTAGCCTGGCTAAGTTTTGGCTTACGTTCTACAGTTATTTGCTCGATCAGTTTTAGAGTACTGCTAGATAGTTATCTCGAAGGTACGAAAGAGCAATAGAATAAAGATCGAGAACTTCCAGCGGAATTTCACGAAGCGTTTTCTCGGCCCACCTACGCTTAAATATCAAGGACACTGCAAAGTGCTCGGCCTGACGCATCTCTGGATGCGCAAGCTCTAGCCAACCTCGTATTCCTCCACAAATTTCTCAAAAGCTCTGACTCAAGCTCTTTTGTATTCTCTCAACCGATACTTGCTACGCTTTACCCCATCCGCAAAAGACCTCACTCATCCTCTTTACCTAATACACGTCGCAACCTTCGTTCAAACTTCTTCCTCCATGGATATGCGCACGTAAGCATAAAGCTACCAGAACAAGTCAAAGCGTCAGAAACAGCCGCAAAAGTTTCCTCTGCCATAAAACAATTTCTAAGCGTCCCAAAAGTGGCGGAACTTTTGGGCAAATGCATTGCCAAATACGAATACTGGCAACGATGCCCTGACCACATATGAGCAGGTGTCCACTTAACCCCCACGTGATATGTCTCCTAATATTAAAGCTACAGTGGTACAAGACTAATATTTCTACACGCTGGATGTTTGCGTTTAGGATGCGGCAGACCCAAACGTCTATTCTCAACAGAACGCTCAATAAAGCTTTTTTATTCCCGGACGCATTTCCTTTCCCTCCACACCAGCTCGAGTGGCACTGTTTCCTCCAACAGACCGATATCTCTTCTAGCACGGCACTGGTGCAGCCTAGTCTGACCAGTTTCCCGACTTTTGATTGCTTCCCTACATCCGAGACTTAAACGATTTTAGCTCTTAGTAGCAACACACCCTGTCCCTCAGTCAAGGAGCTTCGCTCGGCATGTTAACTAGCTATTCATCTATTTACTGTCGTCCCGAAATTATTTGTTCTTATGACCCTCATTACGGTTATTCCCACAATTTGGCGGTCTATCTTCATGTTACTACTTATCCCGTTTATCCTGTACAGTCCCCTGCGCTCTGACCACTCTGGATCGTCCGAGAACTTAATGATCGAGACTCTGCAAACGTACGGCAATATAACTCTTACTTTAAGAGCATTGCAATTCATGCTCCATCCTTAGTATTATGTTCCAATTTCCTCATAATCATGGCGGTTTCTGTTGATCACTTCAGTTATTATTCAGAACTTACTAGCACCTCTTCCTCTCTATGAGCCAATATTCCCGTCTCGTTGCAATAATCTCTTACCTTTTGTTTACTGTGACAATAATGGTCACGGAGCGGCAGTTATAATGCACGTTCACCTCACATCAATAATATTATTAACCTTTCCGCTTTTCAACAATGGAGCTTTTTCTTTTCGAACTTTGTGGTTGTATGTCTTTTTCAATTAGACAGACAACCCTTAATGCCTCGCACTAACCTAGCAACGACTGAGCGGTCTCCTGCCTTATGACTACTTCCAGACGTCCGTAACACTAACGGTCTAGGCTGCACAGTCCCAACACTCGGCTCAACCTATTCCGAGAGCTCTGCTCGACATGCTAGCGGCCCTTAATATAGCCAAAATTGGCCAAAACTGCTTCTACTCTGATGACGATCATAAGCTAAATTCCAACCTTAAGTTGGCGGTCAAGCTTCATCTTGCTGACTTGTCCTCCTGTTTTCTGACCACCATGGGACTTATCAGATCTAAGTGCTCTAAGCTGTGCCGGCGGAAGGTTCAGTTACTCTACCCTCTAGAGCATTTCCGGTCATGGTTCACCATTATTATATCCCTTTCATGCTTAAAATGTCCATTCCGCCGACGTTCCTTGTTAGCAGTCCGATATTAATAGTACGACTTGCGCTCTTCCTGTGCCTGTACTCTAGTCTCGTCTCAATGCTCTCCTGCTTTCCGCATACGGAGCTAATACCACTGAATTATCGACATATTCAACGGCTTGTTCACAGCGTCTCAAAAGTTTTGTAGGCTTTCCATTTCTTCACAATAGTCTTCTCCTTCCCGGACTCATAATTCACGTTTCGCGCTCACAGTTTGCTTCCTTATTCAACTGGACCAAACCTCTTCGAGCGTGGCTGTAATCTAATTCCTTCTGATCAGTCTCCAACTTTCTGCTTACTTCCAGACATCTGCGACGTTAACCATCTAAGTACTGCAGTCCTAACCTTCTGTTCGCATCAGTTTGAGAGCTATATGCGGAAGGCGAACTACCTTACTGATGTAGCCACTTTCGTCAAAAATTGCTTCTTTTCGGATGAACACTTTAATCCTATTTCCACCATAACTTGGCGGCCTAGGTTCATCATTTTGACTTATCAGTTTTGTGTGAATGGTCACCTGCTTTTTGCTCTATCTGCCTTCACTGATCTTAGTGGTCTACTAACAGTATCGCTGGCCATGATTTATCCTTATTGGCTTGTCCCCTTTCTTCCTTTTATCCCTTACAGCCCTTTAACCATCAAAATTCGGTAAACCCACTTGTATGTTCAGATAACCTCTTGAATATCTTTGGCTTTTCTGCTACTCATCGGCAGATCCTTTTACTTTTCGTGCAAGCTGTTTGCATTCGCTTATAAAAGACTAAATAAATAGTTTCCTTCGATAGCATCTTTGTACTCCTTATCAAACATGATAATTTTGACGGGCAACTCTAAGGCCTGACTTTACTCTAGCGTCATCTGACCAGTCTCCTGTTTTTGACAACGTTTAGACATCCGAAATGTTAACGTCTTAGGTTACGCATTCCCAATACGCTGTTCCTTTTACCCTGAGACGTTGGCTCGGCATGCTACTTGCCTTCTCATATGGCCTCTTTTGTCCCATACTGCTTTATTTCTGCGGACACTCATTACTTCTATTCCCATATTAATTTGGGTGTCCTAGCTTTAGCTTACTGACTGAGCTGGTTTTGTCTCAATGGTCTCCTTCTTTCTGACCTCCATCGGACTTATGAGTTCTTAATGATCTAGTCACTGCCGACACAAAGCGCTATTACCCTCGCCTCCAGCGCACTGATGCCCATGTTCAAACGTTATATTTTATCTATTATCCTTAACAAGTTTTTGTGCAAATGCTCACTTCTAAAATTCTAGCATTACTAATACGACTTTGTTTCTTCACGAGCTGATTTTCTGATCTCACTTCAATGGTTTAATGCTTTCCGACTACTGAGCCAATACCGTTGAACCATCGACAGATCGAAAGGTCGGTTAACAACATCTCGAGATTTGGAAGGCATTTCTTCACAATAATATTCCATTTCCCGACACCATTCTCTCCTTTTCGCGCACTCATTTGCAATCCTTTGTCAATTAGACGGATAACGCTTCGGCCTTGGCTCTACTCTGGCCCCAACTAATTAATCTTCTGCTTTCGGACTGCTTCCAGACATCCGAGTCGCAAACGGTTTAGGTTTGGTAATCCCAACACTCCGTGTCTTTTGTCTTTAGTGTTTTGCTCGGCATGCCTTCTACTTATTCCGGGGCAACGCTTTGCCGCCCTTACATCAATTATGTTACTGGGAAATACTAATCTTTTACTTTTATCCACGATGAAACATCATCTAAAATATGCATTTGGCTTTTCTGCTTTTTCTTGATATGACCACTTGTACCGCTATTTTCTTGCCTGATCGTGCTTTCTGTTGCATTCCTTCTTCACTTGGCGCTAACGTTCATGTGTTTGTCTTTCATGACCTCTGACATTCTTACCAATTTGGATATGAGGTAACTCCTCCCTGTCGCTTCTTTAGCGTGATCTTGTTGTCTATACTCCGCACTTCTTGTCCTCTTTTCTCTGGTTCCCACAGTGTGGACATTTGCGCTTTAGGACCCCTCAAACCATCTTTGCTTTATCTTCATTCTATTGATCCGTGCTCTGCTCGCTTCTCGTTGTATTTCGTCACTTATTATGCATGTGTGTATGCGATAGGTAAATAACCATTACAGGTTATAAGGTTAAAATAGTTCAGTCATTGTTGAAATTTATCATCTGCCATCCGGATGCTCCGGTTTTGTCTGTCTGTTTGGCTGTCTTTTTCATTACCTGTTCCCCGAGGTTTTCGCAGGTACTGCGTGAAGCAACCAAGGAATCGTCCATGGTTGCAAAGATAATATAATAAGAGGCACATAGCTCCTTTTTCTGGGTATGATTGGAGGATTATCAGCCGTTTTTACATGTTATTAACTGGACAGCTTATTCGTTAGCTAGCACGGATACAATTGTCCCAAAGCTTAAACAATTAAGTTCTGTTCATTAATACTATTTATTTCACATACTTCTTGCCTAAAGCACTCCTTTTGACTAAAGAAGGCGCGTTCTCTAGCCGATACAAGGCCACAACTATTGGTTATCCTGAGCACTTCACTCCGCTTTGACCGTCTAAGTGGCCGTGGTAGCTTATATGTCCAACTCATCTTACCGCGGGCGGTGCTGCGATTGGTTATCGGAAACAAATCCTATCCTTCAGACTTTAACATATTTTAACGAATCTCTTTTTGGGGACTTCTCTTGGTTCCACAGATGATCAGCACATCATATTTAAAAACTATTTCATTCGTGACTTACCAATCAGGCAAAGCGATAGGTTGAAAACCGGATAAGGCTCAGGAAGGCACCGTGCCTACGCCTAATGCATCATTCAACGGAAAAATGGAACGCAACTTGACTGCAAGTAACCGAGCAAATAAACGCTCAGTACAAAGGATAGCCGGTTGCAAAGCGCCATCCAAGGGATCGTTGTCAATATTTCAGGACATGGTGGGTTTTCGCCTGGCAAGCGTTATCCCTATAGTAAGCCAAATGTGCCCCTTTAACAACACTGCCACTTGACGAACGACACTCAAAGCCGAATTAAGTCACAGCCCATAACATTACACTGGCTGCCATATTAACGTCACTATGCTTGATACCATCGTTACATTTGAACTTCTACATCTTCATATACTGTCGGCTTTTCTTTCTACGAATTCATGCATATACGGCCGTCTCATTTATTTCTATGATTTCGTCGCTGAGCTTGCGTTACTTACGCAAAACACCGTATATTTTCATACCGCACTCAATCGTGCTTACTAAGTATCTTCAAATGAATAATTCAGGATTCAAAATCTGTAATTAGCTGAAAGATGGCTTCAATGTATGGCAGACCGAGCAAGTTCAAAATAACAAGTCCTGAGCTCACGCCAGCCCAAGTACTGTTCCACATTCCCACAATTGTACTACTGCAATCATGAACATATGAATGAGTTTCTGCAGTCCCTGTTACAATTTCCATAAATTGACTGTACAATTGTATCTATTTGATTAAGGCTCCTTGGGCAAGCCATATGTAGTTGAGAACAAATTATTTATTTGTTTAATTGTATATATTATCGTATCACTTTGAAAGCATACGCTCTGCATTACGTTTTATTATTGCAACTTTAATAATGAGTTCCTGCGCCTTGAGATTGCCCAAAGTATTGCAGCTGTTTCATTTCACCATGGCTTATAACCAAACTCCTGCAATTGCTTAAAGCCCAGCTCCCTTGTACTATTTCAGATGAATCTACATATTGCAGTATCTACGTGCCATGTAATGCTGCAAACCATAAGGAGCTGCGTTGCTGAACTAACGTGTAAAATAGTTCTCGCAACTTAAGGCGTTTTCGCGTTAGAATTTTCCTTCTTCTTTCTATTTATTACGTGTACTTATTTATAAGTATCATCAAAGCGGTTCAAGTGCGTGTCTCCGCACTTTCAGAAATATACCTCATATTTATTTGTACGTAGATGTATTTACTAAAATTTCAATGCTTGCGGCACTTATTTATTATCTATAGTTGGGTTTTTAGGTAAAAAGATGGGCGTGAGCCGTTTGACGCGCCGTATCTAGCCTCAAACAAAATTAGGGATAATATGTTTATGGTCAATGTCATAATACAAGGTTAGTTTATGTTAGCAAAGGCCAGCGATGCTTCGCCTTTGATCAATCCGGTTCACTTAGTGTATCCGAGCATTTGTATTGAGTACAAGAATTATATTGCGTATGTGGTCAAACATGAACCTGACATCGAGCGGTGCAATGTGAACAATATTTTACCCAAGGTATGAATATAACTATGTAACTGCATATTTGCATCTTAATGACGTACAAGTTTGCAAGATTCCGTTTTAAGACAGGGAGCGCAGCTCTCGATTTATTGCAAGCAGTTCCGTCAATTATGATGTGAAAATGCATGAAGAAGACGGGCGGCGAATTTACTCTCACTTAGCGACAAGCTAGTATGCCAATTCCTCTACTCTAACCACTATCAAATAATGTAGTTAGCTTGCCACATCTTGCCACGAAAAGCTCCCAGGATAAACTTTAAGACTTTCAAGGTTGAATAACTGCAGCGGAGGACTTAGCCTATAACCGACCTGCCTAAATGTTCATGTCACTAAATCCGCTTTAGCTGTGCATCACTGGTGTTAGTCTCGTATAGAATTTTCCTTGCCATCCAAAATTATGCTCTCGTAAGTTTAAATTTAAGGAGGAGGAGGTAATCAATGTCCACCATGTAGGGGCCCGTTAAATGATTCTCTTCAATAACCTACTTGCCTACTGGAAAATAATAAAGTGGCTATAGATATTTGTATCATACACTACACGTTCATGTTGCGCTTGTTGTGTCGCTCTATCTGCAATCCAAGTCACTGTATCATACGTACAGTTATAGCCGCAGGACTTCGTCGATCCAGTTAGCCTGTCATTTGCTAAAAAAGTGAAGACAGCTGGCTGGATCTAATGGTATGCCAATGGGTTATTTTAACCTTTGACTGTAATTCTATGATAAAACAGCGTGTTATTAACTTAAGGAAGCTTGTTACAGTATGCAGTTTCTTATCAAGGCACTAATGCTAAGCTCCCGTTAAGCTGTTGGCAAATTGCGCTGCAGGAATTCGGATAATGATAAGCTTTGCCCATAATCTGACCACAATTCTTGATATACTGACAGTCATTTTATCACCTCCTTGTGTATCAACCAGTTAGGCGCCTCAATACGGATTTTTGGTGATCCATCGTCTTATGGTAACAGTTTACACAGACCGAAGACAAATTGCTTCGGTAGAAAAACAATTAGTTTGACAGCGACAGGATACGCGCTGTGAATTCCGGACTGTAGGTGGGCGATTTAGTCAGTTTAGCTGTTACTATAATCTCGAATTTATGGGGTTTTAGTAAGTTATTACTACGTCCGTCCCCTACACGAGGTGAAGCAAATAATGTATTATATGCCTCTTCTTTAGTATTACTATCGTAATTCGCCATTAGGTAAAAGCGTTTCACCTACACCTAGATTCTGTAGAAAGCTTGCGTTATGCACTTTACATATCACGCTTGCATTCCGATCTACTACATGCCCGACAGCCTTTTTCCTCTCCGCAACGTAACAGCCAAGGTCCTGCGACTTTCGCAAGGCAACCACTGTATTAACTATTCTTGGCTCTTCAGACGATTTCAACCAATCCTAACGCTAAGTTGCTCTCGATCATTACTTTAGCACCGTCATCGGAAGTTACAAACATGTTTTAGAGCACAACGTGACAAACGCATCCGCTGCTGGTAACAGCTCACTACTAATAAGTCTTCAACTTTATTTTACTGAAGCCTACAATTGTGCTAACACAGAGCGGCTCTTGCTTATGAGAGCTTATAAGGTTGCGGAATATGTGTATTCTAGTTATCCGATTAGCTTTGGATAGACCCTTCTATATAATTTACCTTCAAGGTACAAGTTCTCAAAGACCGCAAAGCTGCGTTGGTGTCGTGGACATACCGAAACTGTACGCAGTGTTCCATGTGTGGCAAAAAAGCTGAAAACGATGGCGTAACTTGTTATTGCCGTATGATGTCCAACAAAGTGCGAATTATTTGTGACAACAAGTGCTTGTGAATAATAGTCCAGCCAACCTTGACATCTAATATTTAGCTTCCTTAGTCAGATTGAGGACACAAATCTGCTTAACTTACTCACTCTTAATAACTGACGCATTTAGAGCGTACTGGTTTAAATATAAGAACAAAGCTTGCTTCAGAAATTATGAACTAGTGCCAATAATATATCAGACACCAGAACTTGATGTGCGCCTTTTGCAACGTTAAACTTTTATTGGTATTATGTACTGTGTCCTTAATGAAAATAATATATTTTAACGTGTAGGGACTTTGCTGTAGGCTCCACACCAAAGTAATTAACATTAGCGCAATCTACTGACAAGCAAACATAAATCTCTAATAATAGTGCTTAATGACGGCTTGTCAGAAATATCATAAGGCTACCCAAAACCACTCCATGTGGATCAGCAAGGTTGTAGCACAAATAAGTGAAACGGAAATTTACAGCAAAGGGTAGCCCGAATCCCAATATAATTTGCGTATTATTCGATATAAGTGGACATATACCCTGAAACAGATTGGCTTCATTATACCAACCTTAACAATTTAATCCACTACCGAGATGAGGCACAGCGACTATGCGGATTATTTAATAACTGGAATTTCCGCACTCTGTGTAGACTTACTGTGAACAACGCGTCCTCGACGACTGCGGTTTCTGTTCACTTGAATAATAGTCGCACGCAATCACCACCCACATAGTGTTATCGGATGCACAAGTGCACGACTTTCTTCCGACAAAGGACTAAAGACAAAGCTTCAGCACAAGCGACTGCTATAGCCATTTGTGCTCAGATATTTACGGTAAATCTTTGGAATATAGCTTAATAAATAGATAAATAGACAAAGTATTCTTAGTCTTAAGAAAGAAGCTGTACCAACAATGTAACAAATCTGTTGGTACAAAATTTGCATGCTATTGTAGGAAGAAAACAAGAATGAAAAGCAGATTTCCTGAACGCGACATAATGTTCAGAATTTTGATAATCGTTTTATTGAAGCAGCTTTGGATATTCCGTTGACAGTTGTACATACTTCATCACTCGCTTATTGTGCGCTCGCATGTAAGTTTTGAATGGATAACACAGAATTTTCAATGCCTTTGCTTTATTAGAGTGCAGACAAAATACTTGAGCTTGTCTCGTAATGTCATTGATTTCACTGTTAGCTAAATATTTCTATGATTTCTTGATTCACAATTTAAGGCACGCACATAGGGAACAAAAGAGCACGATGAAGTTAGAAGTAAAAATATAACCTTGAATGCAGTCTTTTACGCCGGGCGCCGTGACATTTAACTTAAACATTTATAATTGTGGGTAATGCCTTTTTAATTGCGTTTTTAACAGCTTTGAGCAATAGCCCCAATAGCTGCAAAAATTGAAAGTGGCAGTAAGCCTTCAAACGTCTGATTCTTGTCAGACATGGAGGAAAAAGAAGTTGTGCTTGTAACAAGGTTCCCAATGTTGTTTTTTCGTAATACTTGGATGAGCAGCTTACTAGCAACTTTGGCACTAAAGCTTTATAATCCTTGTGCTGGCGTGGCTTCATAATCATATACGATTATGTTTTCAGGATGCTGTTTTTAGTAATTATCGTAGTGTGCCTCATATAGACTTACTGATGAATCCAGCTTCAAAAGTTACATAAATGCAGCACTTTGCCCCAGATGGTGATGGTACTCGGTGGCAAAATTCATTTTAATGTTGCCTTTGTTCAAACCTTGCGCCGCGTTGGCGTTTTAGAATGCAAAACAGACGGTCCACACACTGTGTTCAGGCAGCATTTAGACACTTGTCCGCACTCGTGCTATGAGGGAACCAGGAAAACAGGAATACATCTGCTTCGGTCATAAAGCCGGCAGACTGCAAGGATATTATGAACGAAGAGCTTCCTCCAATTGCCTTGTAGAAGCTGCGAATTCTAAATTCTCCATTCTGAACTGTACTACTGCACAGTTAACAGTGGTTCAATTTCTTGGCGATGAACAGCTTGAATTACCAGCCA
>CALYDF020004382.1:0-18342 GCA_944474145.2 Dicrocoelium dendriticum
AACGCTTTGGCTTATTTGACTTCTTACGAATGCCATTTGGTCTTCGTCATGCAGCTCAGACGTTTCAGCGTTTTATGGATCAGCTCATTCGCGAGCTGGACTTCGTTTTCGTCTACATCGACGATGTCTCAGTTGCAAGTCGAAATCATGACGAAGATTTGCGTCATCTGCGACAGCTTTCTGAACGATTTGCGCATTACGGGGTAGTTAACAATGCCGCCAAGAGTCAGTTAGGAGTTGATATGGTAGACTTTCTTGGCCACCGTGTTTCCTCCGCTGGAATTGCACGCCTACCGGACAGAGTGACAGCCATCACTGAGTATCCCATACCGGATTCCATCAAAAAGTTACGACGGTTCGTTGGCATGGTTAACTTCTACCGAAGATTCATTCCGCACTGTTCAGAGTTAGCCCAGCCACTTACCCGACTACTCAAATTAGATGTTAAAACATTCAGCTTTACGGAATCAGCTAAACACGCATTCAGCGAGCTAAAACACAAGCTAGCAACTGCCACTCTTCTTGTGCATCTAGATCCTAAGGCCCCGTTACAGTTAACGGTGGATGCCTCAGATGCAGCTGTAGGTGGTGTGCTTCAACAAAGACAGAGAGGTGAATTGTATCCAACTGCCTTTTTCTCTAGGAAATTGCAGCCAGCCGAACGACGTTATAGCACGTTCAGCAGAGAACTCCTAGCTATTTACCTCAATGTGCGTCATTCCTGACATTATTTGGAAGGACGTACGTTTATGATATTCACCGATCATAAGCCGTTGACGTATGCACTGCGTTCTGCTTCTGATCGTCTTTCCCCACGAAAAACTAGACAATTAGATTACATTTCCCAATTTACCTCTGACATACGGCATTTGTCCGGCGCGCATAACGCCATAGAAGATGCCTTATCAAGGGCGGAAATCAACACTCTATTCTAACATTCCTCCATTGTCTTCCAAGAACTAGCCACAGCACAGCATCAGGATCATCAGTTTCTTCAACAACTGCAAGAAACCAATCTTCAAGTGAAAGCCACTCGGCTGCCTGGTAGTTCGGATGTTCTGATGTGTGATCTTTCGACAGGAAAACCACGACTTGTCGTACCACCGAACTATCAACGAATCATCTTCGATTCAATCCACGCTCTATCACATCCAGACATCCGTGCAACTCGCAAGCTTATTACTGATCGCTTTGTTTGGCCAGCACTAAACAAAGACGTGCAGATCATGGTGAGAAATTGCCTCCCATGTCAACGTTCAAAAGTGCAACGGCATACTCAGGCACCACTTGGCAACTTCACCGTTCCCGATGCTCGTTTCAGTCATGTGCACATAGACACTGTTGGTCTACTGCCGCCGTCGAGTGGATACAAGTATCTACTGACTTGCATCGATCCCTTCACTCGTTGGCCCGTGGCAGTCCCCTTCGCAGACATTTCTGCTGAGACGGTAGCACATAACTTTGTGGCCTATTGGATGGCGCATTATGGTGTACCATCCACCATAACAACTGATAGCGGTGCGCAATCCGAGTCGACGCTTTTTTCAAGAGTTAACCAATATTCACAGAACCAAGCGAATAAGAACCAGTGCGTACCACGCATCATCGAACGGCTTACTCGCACGTTTCCACCGTCATCTCAAAACAGCTTCGATGACATGTTCCGACATTACCCCTTGGACAGGAACCTTATCGATGGTTTTATTATTTTTTCGAACGACACCTAAAGCTGATTTAGGTTGTTCCACCGCGGAGCTGGTATATGGTACCACGTTAAAGCTCCCGGCTGATCTCTTTCAACCGACCGACATCGACGTTATAGACCCCTTAAACTTTTTCCATCGGCTGCGTTCATCTATGCGTGAACTGCACTTTATCCCCACACGCGCACACACCAACCAGCGTTACATACCGAAAGATCTCGAAACTTGTTCACACTTGTGGGTACGAAATGATGCAGTCCGCAAGCCATTATCACTACCCTACGAAGGACCATTCGAAGTGATCGCTAGAACCGAAAAACATCATATGATCAACAAGTATGGTAAAGTCGATGTGGTTTCAGTAGATCGTCTTAAACCAGCGTACATTGAAATCCTTGTAAACAACAATCTACTGATTCTCACACGACACCGTGTACGCAGCAGACACCACAGCTCGTTGAAGGTGACCCGCAGCTTGTAACATCTAAAGCTAAGCCACAAGGAGACATTAATACGCGGCAGACACAGTTAGGAAGGCGAGTCCATTTTCCAGACCGCTTAGTGTATCACACAGCTTAATACTATCATCTTGTTCTGCTGACCACTTGCTAGTACCGCTTGCTGCCAGTCTCCTCCTGTTTGTTTTTCTCCAGATTCCGCCAGAATACAACTGAACATCTCGCACGAGGAAGAAGCGGATCATCCAGTCTAGACAAATCCAACATCCGTACACTTACCATCCTGCACTGCTCCCAAATCTTTCATTTAACCTTACACACAGAATATTAGCCTGCATGCCTCCCATACCTCAGCCTCGGGTATTTCATGCGACACCGTAACAGGTAGAGGTCAGGTTTACCGGCTATACCCACCGGGTTTTTAACTCCTGGTCGCTTGAACATCGTGCGAATAGCGCACTGGTGGGGAGGTATGGAGTGTACCTTTCACATTTTGCTACACAACCTTCCGGTCAGCTGATAATATCACCAGCTGTATCGACTATTCTTTCAAACACCTCATACACTTCAATATCGACCAACATTCCTTTTGAATCGCCGTCTAACTATAGAACACCTCGTGTACAACACCTGGGAGGGCAAAATACATTTATGGGAATACACGTTGTCAATCCATTTTGGCATCCACGAATGACGGGTTATTAATCCAAGAACTTCGCAACCAAAAAGCGTTACACAATTAGTGGAGACGATAACTCCTCCCTCACGCAAATTGACGTACGACCTCAGTCTTGGGTCCAGATGCATTCTGATGATGGGTCTCCCTACCCGAGCAGAGCAGCGTCTCGGTTGCATTATCGGCTTTTCTGAGACAGTTGTGCAACCTGCTTCAGAAGCGTTCTTTGTACTGACGGGCATATCGAAACTGTCAATCAGGAGTTCCAGCGGGAGCGCTCGAATGCTTGTGCCTCTCCAATTGCTAGTTGGCCGAAGCAGATTAGCGTGCCTGGTCCAAATGTGGTCCCCAATTTAACCTGATATATGACACGTCCAAATCTGCATTGGATCAGACCTGTCGTCCACCCTTGTCTTTTCGTGTGGTAGTCTCTGACCAAAAACTTCTATCCTCTGTTGAATCGGCGTGCTTATGTCCTATTTCGCTGATTATTATTGCAGTCCTCCATTCTCAGATTTATCTCTTTCAGGGTATCGTGCTTCGGAAGTAATAACGCGTTCATTGTGCGAAGCTCCCGTCACATTAACGATTCTGCTGGTGTTAGATGATTGGGGACATGGGGATTCGGTGTCGTTCTGCATATAATTAGAGACGCATCCAACATCTCCTGCGTGGTAATTAACACGGAATGGGGTGCTTTCGACGTACATCCTTTTACAAATCCTATGCTGCAAATAGCCTGTATGCGGGAAAGCATGTGTTTGAGAAGATGGTTTCGGGGATGTACCTGGGTGAAATGGTGAGGCACATACTAGTGTACTGGGTCGAACAACGCCATTTTCAATGTCACATGCCTAACATAGCGCGCGTTAAGGATGCCGTATTGACAAAGTACTCAACCGAAACTGAAAGGAACCCTCCTCATTTGTACTACAGCACCAAGTACATACCGAATGTTGATTGGTGTCAATTGTCCAACTGATAGACAGCAACTTAGTGTGTTGTTTTCCAAATGCTTTCCAAAGGTGCAGTACCTCTACCTGGTGCCGTCATTGGCTGTTTATTGCCGTCCAATGGGGAGGTCCGAAGTCACCGTTTGCATCGATGGGTTGTTGTACGAATCCCACCTCCGTCGCTAGAAATCTGTTGTGGTTTCCACTGACTTTACGAATGGCCTGCCAGCATCAGTTGTGCAGCCTTCAACCGTTTCAACCCGCAAAGATGTGAGAACGCGAAGATCAGCCGGACTGAGGGATTCGTAGTGTTTGAGAGCAGAGCGCAATAAATAGCTTGAAGGCAACTACTAACACAACGATATTGGAGATGCTAATTAATGCTAATTAACACAACTCGAACGGTCCAACTTGCCGCTGACCACACATTGATTCGCGCTTTCATCTCTACTCGGGTTCCATCTCTAGATGTAAATCGATCCACACTTGCCCCACTGTTCTCGGCTGGAACGCTGAAGGTAAGCCATGTGTATGCAATCATATCAATCAACAGCCAACATCTGAGATTCAGTTACGTCCGTGAGGAGACGGTGGGGTTTCCCTTGCACAATAATAACAGGAATATGATGTAAGACGCTGTAACGCGATCAGTGTCACAGTATGAAGCAGAGACATGATCAATGTGCACGGAATATAGTCAAATTTGAGGATCGGTGAGTGTGAATTAGCTCTCAAGAACGGACACATTACTGAAAATTCCTGGCTATATGCAAATCTGTCTACCTTAGCCTGCATTGTTGGCTGGCACTGCGGCTAGTTACTCGAAAGATCTGGATGCCTAAGCGATGAATTGATAGAGGGATGTTTTGATGCATGCCATCCTCCAGGATTGGGGGCTCGGAATCGAACAAAATGACGCTTGAACAACACCTTCGACATGGCGCAGCAGTGGAGTCAAAAGTGCTTTGATTTTCGGGCTGCTGCATTTGGATTACGGTGGTTTGCTTCCAAGCTTTATTGGGATCTCTGCGTTACATATCACTGCGCAATTTCCCCACCCGTGACCCCTTTTATTAGTGGCGGTTGTGCATCGTATGTTTTCTTGATCTACTCCCCCCGGAGCATTTGGCTCAATACCCTGACGCACATTGCTGTCGGGAGCAGACCCATCCCAGGAATGTGATTGCAGCAACCCATTGGGATCCGCCTTTGGTCATTATATATATATATATATATATATATATATATATATATATTTAAATAATCAACCATGCAATACCAACTCCACTTGGGTTAGAGCAACGCAGCTTTAGGGGAAGCTGCATGAGGAGAACTAAGGCCAACGGATTTCAACGCCCAACTGTGTGTGTATACGACAGAACTGGTGTTTAATGTCTTCTTAGTCGCTTTGCTTGTTGTGCTGTTTATCGTCCACGTGTAGTCGTCAACTAATAGTTGCATAGAGATGGGAACTATGTATGGAAGCTCTTACAGAATTTCCCACGAACAAAAGTGCTTTGATGAGTTCCAATCTTCAGATTTTGCCTAAACGAGGCTATATAGCTCAGTTACAATTTTTAACGATTGCAGCCGATGACACAACACTATCCGTAACAAGTCATTCTAAGGACTAAGAGTGTTATTTGACGTTTGGGAACACTGATGTGTGTGTTCATTCTTCCTGGTTAGATGCAACACTCGTAAACTGGTTCTGGTTTCCTTGACAAGCTATCCTTCTGCCAATTTTTCATAACGTCTGCCTGCTCGCAGCCCACTCCAAACGGCAAGCAAATACACACGGCGCTGGTACGAGCTGTATGGGAAAACTGACATACCGAATTATGCATAATATCCCAGGATCAATAGATCAATCAGCCAATCATATGAATGGACATAAACATGAATGCTCAACGGTCTAACTCTGAAGGAGTACCGTGCGTGTGTCTAACACAGTCATGAATGTCATCCATCAGTGCACTGAAGCTCTGGTTCGCGTTGAGTATCTACAATCCGTCGTTACGTTTTCCTTTTGGACGACAGGCTTTTGCGAAGGAGTAATTTGCTACATATCCAGCAATATGTCCAACGTATTGAAGTTTTCTGGTTTAGGGGCATCCCACGCACGTCAAAACGGCGTCTAATATGGTTGACATGTCTAGTCCATATGATGGAATCCACTTGTATTCTGTATAAAACACTTGAAATCCGTTCAACGACACGGCCAGGAACCCAGCCAGGATGATCTTCAGTCACGAAAATTCTTTACGGACACACTACCATCAGGCATGAAAGGCCGGGAGCGGGCTCCAAGATGGGGATTAAAAGCCAACTCCATTTGAACATTGCGCTCTGTTTGTGTAGCGCTGGCTTCAAAGCATCAAGGACCGTGCTGACACGCCTATCGAGAAACGCTACGGATGGAGATACTATTTAAGGTACTGCTGGACCTGGCGTCGTACGGTGAATCTGAAAAATGTAGTCGGTGAGTTAATAGATATCCCCCTCTCCTTCCATGTTAATCAATGCTCGCGTAAACGTATCGACAAAATGTTCAGACTATCCGTTTGACTGTGAATGATACACTGGAGTGCGTATGTGAGTTGCAGAAGTCGGCAAATCCTTGAGAAGTGAATTGGGAACCACTGTCCGAAACAAACGTTTCAGGAAGACCGAATTCTGAGATAAGATGGCGTAGATGTAACAAAATAGCGGAAGTATTTGCCCATTTCATTTGAAAAATGTTGGGTAACTTTGAGTAAGCATCGACAGTTATCAGATAGTGGAAACCCTTCAGGGGTCCGGCAAAATCATTATGAATGCGAGACCACGGTCCACTTGAAGTTTGCCAAGAATGAACCACACATTTGTCAAGTAGTTTTGCTGCCATGGCACGGGTGTTACAGGAAAGAAAAACTTTTTCAATATTCTGGTCCATGAATGTCCAGTAGGCATAGCTACGAGCTATGAAGTGCATAGGACTGATTCCCGGGTGACCTACGAGGAACTGACTGAATATCTTTTTCTGTAGGATCTTAGGAAGCACAGCTGTCAGTTAACATCAAGCGACCATCAATGATGGGTAAGACGAACTTTCTTTCACGAAATTGCTCACCACAAATGTCCAAGTGGCGTGCAGATCAACCAGTACTGAGGTACCCAATAATACATTGAAACACGGGATCTTTTGCTGTTCCTACTCAGACGTACGGATGTTTGAAATACTTGTCTAATCTCGGGATCTAAGGTAATGCTGGATACAACTGCGTCTTCATGCGGTGTCTTGGACATGCAGTCAGCAGTCTGTCTGGATAATGCGTCAGCATGAGCAAACGAAGACGTACTCATAAAACGCAAATCGCAATTGTTTGCTAGTAGGGTGGTTGCCCAACGCTGTAATCTGTTCGCCGTGTGAACGGGGATTCCTCGGATGGGGCCAAAAATAGGCAGCAAAGGTTTAGGGTCTGTGTAGAAACTACATTTGCGTCTATGTACCATATTATGAAATTTCTTAACCGCAGAAACGAGAGCTAGTCATCCTTTCTCTATTTGACTGTAGTTCGGGAAACAAGCATCACAGCCTTTAGATGTCCATTTGAGAACTGAAGCAGCAAGACACCACCGATACCGTTTTGCGATGCATCAGCAGTGACAATTATTGGTAATCCTTGGTCATACTGAGATAAAAGGAGATTCGCGAGCAACATTTGTTTAATATCATCAAAGGGTTTCTGGAACTTGCGATGACCAATGCCACACTGACTCGTTCGTCAACAGTGCAGCTCGGAGTTTGTGCATCTGAGCGCCAAAGTTGTGGTAATAATTAACTAGACCAAAGAAAGACGGCAAAGTAGCTTTGTTCGGGGGATTTGGCATTAACTTAATGACTTTTATTTTGTTTCTGTTCAGGCCGAAAACCGGAACTGTCGATAACCGAGCCAATGTATGTGATTCTGGGCATTATAAGCTCGTACTTCTCTGGACGTACACGAAATCCATCTGAATCTATCCTGGGGAATACTTCGTCCAGGTGGGTGTAATGATCTTCATTGGTGGAGCCACAATTTCTGTATCATCCAAATAAGCCATAGCACACTGTAATCCGGATAGTATAGTGTCCATCACTTGTTGAAATATCGCTGGAGCACATTTTACTCCGAAAGGTAACCGGTGAGTATTACTAGTGTGTAGTTCTTTTGAGCGCTCCTCAATTAATACTAGCAAATACGCACCAGAAATAAAATTGTTAGAACATATCTTGCCTCGATTAAGCTTCGTGAATGAATCGTCTGAAACAGGTAAGAGATACTGATGCGTTTCCAATGGGTTATTTAATCCGACAGAAACATCAGCACAAATACGCAAGCTGCCATTAGCCTTTCTGATGACTGGAGCGGCCCACGCTGTGTGGGTCACAGAACTGATGACGCCTATAGACTCCAGTCGACTAATTTCGCCATCCACAGCCTCAATAGCAGTGTATGGTACTGGTCTTTTGGATAAAACATTGCTAGACATACACCGGTACGCGGATACAACACAGTTTTTATGTTAGAACAAATTCCAAGACCCTATGCAAAATCATCGGGGTACTTAGAGACAAAATGTGATAAAGCTTCTGCACTGTCTAGAAACATTACGGGTGCAACCGAAGTAGGAACATCGGTGGGACACAGTGAAAAACTATCTGGATTGTCACAAATACTGTCCAAAAGTATGCTCCATAAATTAAGTTTGTCTGTCTAATCTATGCCTAGCAAGTTCAAATCTCCATAACGTGCAATGTAACAAACACCATTGGCTGGCAAGGTATGAAGTGCAAACTCACAATGGAACTGTTCACAAAAGGATTCATCATCATCATCATCAACAACAGCAGTACATCAGCCATTTGAACTGATGCTTCGCTGCCATACAACCATGAGGACCTATGAAATAAAGAATAAGAAGAGGGAGAGAAAGGGGGACTTACCTGAAAACATTAATGCCCTAAGTAAACATTCACGAAAGGGTAATTCCGAGCCGGACGCGTTGTGAGCGACGTGTGCAGTTTGAACACATATGTGTTTGCCGAGTTTGCTCCATATCCACTCAGAGATTATTGTAAAATAGGAAACTGTGTCCAGATGAAGCCGGACAAAAACATCGTTGATTACAATCGTAACATACCACCACAGTGACTGATAATTCCGGCTAGTGGTTGCAAACGCCACATTTGAAACGCAACGTTAAAAGTTTGGAGTTTTGACGAAGTTTCGTGATGGTCTTCCAGAGGTTTCCTGCACACATCTGGTTTGCTTATGTCTCATATACCCACAACGCTTGCAAATATATCGTCTGAATTCACAAAATCGAGTGAACTGCCAACGACCACAATGCAAACAAGCATTGCGTGCGAAGTGAGAGCCCGTCTGACACAATTACATCTTTGGCTCCACATGCTGGAAGAGAATGCCAAATAAGTTCTCCAACAGGTAAATTGGTCACGAACATTTTCCACTAGACTGCAAATTGTGACGGCATGCCACCTTCTCCTGTGGTTCAGTGACTTAAGCTGATGACGCAAGACGTTAGGGCTCAAGAGTTCGGTGTCCTGCAGCAGACCAAGGGAAGGTGTACCACTTATGAGTACCAATAGAGCGAAACGATCGTCTGGTACCTCTTCGAATTGATGGCCAGGTTATCGCACTTGCGAGCTGGTGGGTCGAGGCAATAGAACTTGCACTCTGTTCAAAGCATTTATAAAACACAAGGAAATGTATCACTGACCGCAGCCAGCAAGCTATACATTTAATATATCTTAATTTATTTTCCATGTGATCCCAAGTACGAACCCGTCCAATTTCATTCAACTGTCGTCACATGATGATCAAGGAAACGACGACTTAGCCTACCAGTCGCATGAGATACACTTCTCCCAGTGGGATTGGGAACCTATGCATTTCCAATGTGATGTGCTCGTCTCAGTTGCCATCATTGTGCATTTCAGATCCAGACACGCATCGGTGGTTGCTGACATCCATGGCTGACTGAAGTTCATTGCCAATTTTGAAGCACATCCTACGAGATTCAACCCTGCTGGTCAACTACAACCTGCCCGTGAGGTAGATTGCTTCGGATTGATCAGCTCACGATCGAGTTCATCTGCTCTTAATGGAAGCCGCATTGTAACGAATTAAGCCGGCCTGGTATTCCATACAATATCAATATTATTTAGCAGGATATTATCGGAATAGCTGTCAAAAGTTTACTTTCGATAATTTATGTGCAACCAAATACCATGTGACCGATGCGTTGACAATTCTTGCAATTCATTTATCACACCAGTGAAGGCGTGCTTCAAGAAAATCGAGAATGGACGCTATTTAGTTGTGTACACGAGTGAGGAAGCGTGTGTGATTTTGCGAGGCGTACATGTGATACTGCCTAGTTAAAGCCTGTCAGAAAATTAACCGCCTTAAATGAGGAATAGGCCAGTCACTACGGTCATAACGCGCATTGATGGAGATGCACAATTCCAGCAGCAGTGGTTCGTACAGTCCCAATTTACCCATCGGTGTTCACCGGCTCATCCCCTGCTTCGATTTCGTTCTTGCTGTGCTATGTCTATACTAACTGCCTTCGTAGCGTTGAGCATTAGTTCAGTCATCTCGTCCACCATTAGGGGATTTCGTGCCGCACACCTGCGGATCGGTGGTTGTTCAGAGGGACGATGAGATCTAATGCGCCAACCGGCTGCAAGTATTCCTGTTCATCACCGCTCCAAACCTCCCGACTCTCCAACGAAGAACACAAGGGTGAACTCCATCGATAGGGGAGATGTCACATTGCCATGAGGCAAAAGCACACCTTGGTGCTTCAAGCTATCCTTGATCAAACAATCAATCAGCCATGACGTTCTGGTTTACGCAGACGTTGTTCAGCAAACAAGTTGGGATTGCGTGATACGGCTCATGCGAGCGCCGATGCATAGCTCACTCGGGATCAGATAATTCAACGCACTATCAAAAATTCCGAGTCTCGACTGTATGCGTCCGCATAGTTCGCTGAGAAAAGCGAATGCTACCGACCCACCGTATACGTGAATCCACAATAATCGGACACGCATTCCTATGATGGTTGGTGGCATCCGGTTTCGGATTTGGCTGTCACTGTCGCCTGCCACAGGAGGTCTCCGCTTGCGTAGGGACCATGGATGACTTGGGCTGTACCACCCACATCTCCAAACACACCCCATATACAGTGTAAACCCGAAGGAATAAGACCGAATTATATTGCGGCATTGACTGACTACGTCCAGCTAAGTTGGACTAAATAAACTTTATGGTGAACTGCCAATTTCGGCCGTATCCACGTTACTTGGCACATTGATGATGTTACTCCCAAGGCTGATGACCAATCAACTTTGTTTCCGTGCATATTGCGTGGATTAAACCCGGCAACAGAGTGAATTGTGTGAAATCCTTTTTGAAGTGAAGATTCACCCTTAAACATAGAGTAAACAGCTGCCGAAGTGCATTAGCCGCACTTTGTGTGATTTGCATTAGACAACGTAGTATACCTAGAACTTGGGTTCTATGCCACGTTATGTTGAGCTTGCTAATGTGCCTGTAGAGCTTGTCCGGTGTACTACAGCATTTCGTAGCTAAGTCTTGGTGGTTCTTGCGTTTGTCTTGGTGGACGAAGTTACTGTTGTCATTTCATTTAGTTATGTGGACGTAAAGGTCTGCACTGTTGGAAATAGTGTATGAGTTTGCTAAGCCAAATCCCTTAAAGTTATGCATTATGTGTAGATAGCCCAGCTCACGTCTACTTAGCAGTTTATCCAGATAGGTTGCTGAATTTCCGTCGCTTTCATTTTCGCACATAAGCTACAAAGATGAATGCGCTATAGAATGTTCTGGCAGATGTGCTACGTTGGCGTTTGCATCGCAAATTATGAAGGTATCATCCATGTATCTCTAGTAGGGTTGAAGTGATTTTTTAATTTGTTGGATAGGCATATTTTAAATTTGGAAAGAAAAGATGTCAGCATGCAATGGCCCTAAGGTCGACCCCACTGTCGACTGATTCTTTTCGCCTATACTAACATCCTTTAAATATGAACTGCGTCAAAATTTATCAAACAGTCAGTTTCTGCGATTTATTTATATGCATATCAATAAGTGTATGGAATTCTCTAATCTTTTCACAGATGAATTTGCCAGTTTACTGCAACGGAGCGTTTGTGCAAGTGATTGGACGTCAAATGAGAGCATTAATATTCCACATACTCTAAAATGTTTTGCAAGTGTAATAAATTCCATGGAATCTTTTATTTATGAACACAAAGTGTTTTGCATACCTGTTCTATATAAGTTCTAAATTCATTTGGCAATCGAGTGAAACGGTGTTGCAGACACGTCAATAATCCGGCATAAGAGGATCTACAGTTCGTGCACTTAGGTAATACATACACCCTGGGTGAATGTGATCCGACTAGAGTTAGCTGCACAAATAGTGCGGCATTTCTCATATTAAAATTACACAGTTCCTTCAACCAGATTGTGACCTTTTCTCTTTATTTGTGGTTCTGACATTTTGTAC
This sequence comes from Dicrocoelium dendriticum, assembly GCA_944474145.2. Taxonomy (NCBI): domain Eukaryota; kingdom Metazoa; phylum Platyhelminthes; class Trematoda; order Plagiorchiida; family Dicrocoeliidae; genus Dicrocoelium; species Dicrocoelium dendriticum. The sequence continues at coordinate 12,374 of CALYDF020004382.1, forward strand.
TCTATCGCGCATGAACTTAATTTTGACTTGAAGTATTTAATGCATTTTGAGTCGTTGTTCGATTTGTCCATCAGAACCTATCCGAGACCTTTTGCCTGGTCGGGTTATGTAAGCTCGGGATTCGAACTCAGTCCTGTGATAGCATCTCGCTGTCTCCTTGACAGGAAGTTGTAAGGTTTTGTTCAAAGCACACATGTACTGCTGGCATGGATCCATCAGTTGTGTATTCAAGGCATCATTGGCAAAGAGAGTTATAAGCGTCAAACCGGATAGTAAGTGCATTAGGTTTTTAAACTAAGTAGCTTAATGAATACCTTCATGATGTGTTTGCGAATAACAAAATTTCGGACATAATGTTAACGCCTCTAGTTGCAACTGATTTAATTGGACGCTGGACAGTTGTGCACATTTTTTTCGTGTTGTGCTGCAAAAGTTGTCTCTGGTGGCTTTAGCTGCAAGGGACATTTAACACGTTTTCCTTCTTCTTATCATTTTCATTCACACATACATGTACAAGTTACTGTTTATAGGGCCTGTGTTGGCCTCCTTCAAGCACATCCATACTGGTTTGTGAAAGCAAACCAGTGTGTTCCAGCAACAGGACACTTGACTTCCCAGCTTCTATGATGTTTTGCGCATGACGCTTTAGAATATTTAAAATCAATCGAAACTGGCACCGCCTGAGTGACTTCTAGCGGACGATGTGATCTTGATTGCGTGGCATACATAATAGTAAGAACCAAATTTCCGTCTTCATTGCAACCACTCTAGCGTTTAATATCAAATCAGTATTAAGGTATGTGAACACAGGTTGCACCTGGCTTATTTTCAAAGCGAGAAGTTTGTGCTTTTGGAATTAAGAATTCAAGCAACAGATAAATTACTTTTCGCTACTTATCCTTAGGCAACTACACGAACCAAACCGGTTGAATTTGCGACAGACAGTTTAACCGTCATCCGCGACAAGTACCGCTGAGAAAACGCTACCATTTGCGCTACTGTTCGTGTGGTAGAATGTGCAGTAAAATGACGTGTTCCGTAGCCTACCTTGTGGCTGCGCCAGTGATCTGTGCTCAAGGAGCATTTGTGTCTGCCAATCTTGAATTGTGTATCTGAATTCAGGAGGAACTTACACACTGAGCATATGTCGGTAACAGAGTTGTCTGTTTATCCGCACGCCTAGCTTAACAGACTGATGTCAGAGTAAACATAGTTTAATCCATTTTCAGGTCGAGCTCAACGGAAGATCGTTGCAATGCGTGAGTCTTCTGTCTGTAGAAGCTATTGCGATGATGTCGCACGGAAATGTCCCTCAATGTGCTTACGTTGATCTTCAGCAGATTTGGGTTTGACCACTTATGTTCCATAATCAGATCACACAGATGCAAATTCCTCTTTAACAATGGTGCTGAGGGGTTGTAATTTCATCAGCTATGCTAACGCAGCGTAGACATTGAAATTAATTGATCAAGCTGCTGAGTTTTACGATTTGATGCAACTCCTGTGTAGAACATCGAAAAATACTGAGATGGATTCCATATTAGTTTTTGTGACGTCAACAAGAATCCAAATGAGGCAGGTGTAATTCGCTGCAAGTGCAACGAAGCCCAGACAATTACGGATATGTTATTAAATAAATAAATAAATAAATTGTATATTCCTCGACTATGCGAGAAGCTGTTCTCTATAAGGAACAGATCAAATAATGGTACAACTTTTCCATGACATTTCATCAATACATTTTCAGAGATAAACATGGATGCAATTGCAAATTATGTTACACAGAGTAATCAGAATCGTTCTACTATTTTTGCCTGCCACTGAATCAGGATTCTTTACAATCACATGATAGATGTTTGGGCCGAGAGAAAAAAAAATGTAATGAAAGGGGCTGTTGTCCGAAATGATATGTGTATGTGCTTCAGAAATTTATTCAGGCACCATGGATACCGTTTTCGAATGCGTTATCTAGGGACTGTGATGTCCCGAACATCTTAATCACGTTTTGGACGGTTAAATGCTTACTAATAGCAAGCTTAAAATTGCAAAGCGTATAGCATGTTCTGATATCACTTGGAAGTTTGTTCCAAATCTTTGAGTATTGGGTTAGAAAGAAACGTTCTCTGATTCTCGTAGAAAATTTTGGAATCATGAGCTTTACCTCTTTGTTACGTATTGGGTATCTGTTGTTTACAGATATGTGAACACCGCTTTCAGGACTGCGAATTTGACAATTTATGATTCTGTAAAGAAAACATAGGTTCAGCTTCATTATCCGAAGCCAAACTGGGTCAAATCCAAGTTTATCGCATCGCTCCTTGTATGTCAACTTTGAGGAATATCCACATAGCTTTTTCGTGAAACGTCTCTGGACCCTCTCAAGAGCGTGCTGGTCAGACTTCCGTAGATTAGACTGTATCATTGAACAGTATTCCATACACGGCAATACATATGTTTTGTAAAGGGATATGCGAGATTCCGTGAGGTAAAAATGATGGCAGATATAACCAATGGTCTTCATGGCTTTCGAAACTTGGAAGTCACAGTGTTCAGAAAAGTTAAACGTAACTGAATATCGCACGCCCAAGTCGCGAATTGTCCTGCATTGCGAGATATAGGCACCTTGTAGCAATAAACTGTCTGGCGGTACTTGGCATTTGTACGACAAAATATTACACTTGTCCACGGCAAATGACATCTGCCACAGTTGGCACCAGGAGTTAAGGGCAGCTAGGTCATCCTGAATGAGACGTACGGCTTACTGAGTATTTGCACGTGGTTGTGAGTAGACAACTTTAACGTCATCAGCAAAGATAAATGCAACACCATTTCTTATTCTCTGGAATATATCGTTAATATAAATTAGAAAAAGAAGTGGACCAAGAACACTCCCTTGAATCACTCCACTAGTGATTGCTTTCGGTGTAGAGAAATGATCGCCTATGCGCACAACCTGCTGTCTACCAATTAGATATGAAGACAGCCAAGAGAACATCGGTTCTCTAATGCCTATAGCCTTCAGTTTTTCCAGTAACCTTCTGTGAGGCACTCTGTCAAAGGCTTTTTGCATATCCAGGAACAGGATTACGACACTGTTTCCGTTGTCAATGGCAGCCGTTTTAATTTGGATCGCTGCAATATGAGCTAATGTTAACAAGCTGAGGCTTATTAAAGCTGAAAAGCAGACCACTAGTAATTCTGGTAAAATGCTGCATCAATCCACTCGTTTATGCACTTCCAAATACACATGTCCGATAGTAAGGTATCCAACAATGCGTAGTTCAAAGCAAACCCAAGCCAAATGGCTCCAAATTGCCTGCTGCGTTTGTGATCATATTCACCACGTCCGTTAATTCACATCTTACACGCTAAGGAAAACCAGATCTCTTGATTGACCCGCGAGATCGCATGCGTTTCATGACAGAAATGGTGATCAACACATCAGAAACTGATTCCATTATTGCATCCCTGGGAACGCAAAGCGTGGAAAATTGTCAAGCATGGCACTCGTTCTCTTTATTTGAACTCAAGTTGTTGCTCCGCGAGTGTATCACGACTGCGCGCGCTGTGAGAAATATCCGTTGCGGAGTAGCCATATATATACACAGAGCAATCACAAGCCACCACTAGCTTACGATTCTGTTTATCATGTCGAAGTCCGTGCTGTTTTTGTGCTGTGTCGTGATGCTGCTCATGACTTCCGTCGTGGTAGCGTATGGTAAGTCGTCAACTACACGCATTGGCGCAACTCTCAACAGAAAAGAGCGGCGTGGAGTTGATCATGCCTCTTCCTCTGTTTTAGTCGGGTCGTTCGATGATGTGCATACGAATAGACACAGGTCTGCTACAGTTGGAGGGAATGGACGTGGACAATTGCCAACGTACAACAGTAGATGGAGTTCGGATGCTGGTTCCCATGTTGCGAAGGTATATCTACTTACTGCGTCCCAAGCTCTGTTACCGTATTCGCTCATTTATTCTGCCTGAGAAACCCTTGGCGATAAACTCTGTTATTACAAGTCTTGCAATTTCAGCAAACACTGTATACGCCAGTTATCATGTCACAATTCCGCCTTGTGCTTAAACTGCAATCCTGCGATACAACATACTTCTTGTTATGCCGTCCGAACCATATATCCTTAACACCCGATATTTTGCGTTTGATGATAGCATATCCGAGGTGCAATATATTGCTACCCTATCGATTTACTCTAAGTAACTTACTTATTTCAGTTTATATTGTGATATGTTGCGGCCAACAACTGTCAACCTCACTGTTACTACCTTGCACGGCATTAAATTATAGTTCGCGCAATATCCTAATTTGTTTGCAGGTTGTGATATTCTGTCAATTCCTCTCACGGCTTGGTCGCATAAAATGCTGTCTAGCGCGATTGCACATAAACCAGATGGACGCACACCTCTGGTTCGCTGTAATGTGGCGAAAGTCAGTCGGTTGCCTTTCGTATAGCTTGTCAGACACTTCTGTGCATGCGATCCTGCCATGCATTATGCAAACATGCCACATGAAAACCTCCCATTCTTTATGAGTTCCTTGTGGTTGACGCATTTACAGCAGCAATGGAATTGCGACTGACGCATGCTGACGTGGTTTTTCCAAGCAACAAGAATATATATCCAAAGCCCATAGGCTTATCTGCATTCCGTCCAATGTACGTGCTAACAGATGGATTCATCACAGTTGTCTAACACTGTTGTCCATTTGTCACGCCTCTAAGCAAATCGCGACATTTCGATCACAGGATTTTATACTAAATTACCATTTTCTCACATCAGCTTGTACTTTCAGTCATTTACAATTCATTTCTTTACTGTCCTGCACATTACAGAAAGCTTACTACATACCCGGATGGCGGAGACCGCGTTGATCAGCCGGCTTCGTTTACATCGGCATTATGCTTGTGCACATTAATCTAATTCATAACCCATATAAGTGGATGCAATTTGATAAATATAATTCATTTGTAATCCTGAGTGTACTACTTCTCTTACTCAATTCACTACATACTTCTCTTGCGCTGACCACTGATGCGCCGTTAAATTAGCCGAAGTGAAATTTGGCGATTGCAAGTTACGTTACATAGGTGTTAGCGGTGGGAAATCTTGCTTCAACACGTGCTTTTGACGAAGATGTGGAATCTGTTTATTTGGGTGAATGCGTTACTACCTTCATCTCGTGTTTGACCCTGAGACTCACCATGTATCTACTTGTTACGCATGCCAGCCCGCCGACTATTGAGAAGCTCTGTTCGCGCGTTCGGTTGTAGATATACAATTGACGCGAGGCTATTTGATGACATGGTCAGGAGGAATGAATTTGTTGTCATTTGTTGTTTCCCAACTGCCTGCCTGCCTGCCTGCCTGGTGACACATGGAACGTTAGATTCACTAGCTGACATGACGAAGATTCGACAGAAATGGCGTTTGTGTTGTGGGTTTATTTGTCCCTCCTTTTCCCCAAACCTTTCCCTTCAGCATCGATCACAACTGTGTTATAGAATCATTAGGCTACTTTATATAGCGTTTAAGTCCACATTGCTTCAATTCCTACCTCTTTGTTTTGCCGCACATTAGCTTAGGTGTGTTCCCTACACTTGGATAATTTTTCGTGATGCTTGACGATGAACCTGCAACAAACTCTGTCATACTCTTTCGAAGATAGAACGGAAAGACCTCAGAAATACACAAATTGGAGAAACTTAGAATCCTACCAACAAACAAGAGACAGTTGGCAGTAATATTTGATAAAACGGGTTAGATTACGAAGGCAATACAGTTCATTTTCGTCACGACTTCATATCGCCATATCAACCAGGACCTTAGTGCGAAACTGATTACCTAAATTAATACAACGTTAAAGAAACTACAAGCAACGAACGCGATTATCAAACAGAAATGATGGAAGGTGCAAGCTGATGCTACAAACATTATGTGTTTCTATAGACAAG
>CALYDF020004383.1:0-18356 GCA_944474145.2 Dicrocoelium dendriticum
GGGACAATTAAAAAACATATTGTGAACGAATGTACGCGAACCACGAGGATACATTGGAGAAGGCGCCGCGCCAATTGCATCAAGTGGTTTCTGCACTGTACTCAATGCCGCGGACATTTTGAACATATCCTTCACAGCAAGATGATTGTCCAATACATTTCTGTTAATTACTTATTCATTTCACAATGAGTTAACGACAAACTGGTCCGGTGGCAAATGTGCCAGTGATGCGTTCCAGTCGATAAATTGTTAACGTCCAGGCTGTCCTTGAGCAACATAAACACCGTAGCACCGAAACGTTCAATGGCTACTTAAGGCGGAATCATGGTCGCTATGAGCTGAGTTCGTCCAGCCTTAATGAAGCCGACTGCGTTGTTGCCTCAGTTTCAGCCATCGCCTGTGAACTTGGTGTTCGAATGCGTTCAGTAGGTGACAACATGTCTAGGTGGGGTCGTGTCCGATCTGTAGACGATAGAGTTTCCACGTAGCCACCTGTAACCGCCACGGGAGCCATCCGGGTGTTTTTAGTCGCTGTCGACATAATGAGTTCAAGCGCTGCAAGTTCATGATTTCCCAAGCGTGTCAAGCATGGATTACGCATTCGAGTGTTAACGCACATAGGGATACAGCATCAGAGAAAATGAATGAATCCGAATTTGAATGCCATCCGCAGCTAACAACGTGCTGTAACCACTTTGGAGTCGCACATAGAGGAGCTTGTGGTCGTCATTCTCTTGATCACCCGACAACTTTTAACGTCATCCGGCAAAGCAAATTTTGGGGTGATGTCTCTCGCAAGATCGTCGCACTCAACTCGATTAGGTCGGGCAGAGATACTAAGGGCTCTGGTTCGAAAGGAATTGTTTCGCTATCTTTAGTCGGTACGATAACTTGTTTTCACGAACCAACTCTACAAATTACTTGCGCAGAGTTAGGTACGCGGTTGTTATTCGCCGCGTTAGGATTGTTTACGTGAAGGCGCCATGTGTTCCTCCAAAGCCACAAATCTTCATGCCTGTTTCTCATGAATAATGTTGGTTTCATGAGATGTTGGAAGATTAATGATCCGATGCTTCGGTCACTAGTAATGTGGATTTCAACTATTTCTCCCAGACTATATCTATGGTGCACTCAGTCATGTATGTCCAAATGGCATATTAAAAGCGCACAACAAATCACTATGTACAAAGAATGGCAAGGTTTGATTTCATTGGCTACCACATATACCCCGATGCAGAGCCTCAAAAAATACAATATATGTCTCATTATATGCTCCTGTCCACATAAGGCGCAAAAGCTACAAACATACCATACAACGAACAATATTCAGGAGAAACCAGGCATGAAGACTTGTGGTTATATACTTGCTTCTGTACCTACACCATCAGTGTTATCTAGCATCAAATTCATGGCAACATGGTTTCTGCGAAAGCTACTAGCCTTGCATACACACAGCTTTCCTGGAGTGGATAACCTTCACCATTAGCACCACAGGCAGCATCCATTCACCTAGCCCAGCCACTTGCCGGTTTCTTTCAGAGAAGTCCGCCTGATCCTACCAATTGCCGTCCAGTAGCACTTCGTTCTGCCTTTTACAAATTCATGGTAGCTATCATGGCTGAAGTAATGATGGGCTACATGGGAAATGTAGGCGATGAATTAGTAGCATGGGTTGGTAATTTTCTCCGTGAACTGCAGTTCTAAATTGGATTCCGAACATCTCTGCCCGACCCTAATCTAGTGCAGTGCGACGATCTTGCGTGAGCCATCATCTCCAAAATTTTATTTTTCCGGTTGATGTTAACAGTTTACTGGTGATTAAGAGAATGGACGACCACAAGTTCCTCTATGTGCGACCTGGATGGGACCCGGCATTGACAGGTAAGGAATTCACTGCCATTAAATGTGGGCAAGTGTCACACTGTCGACATAAGCCAAAGACACGCACATATCTAAAAATTGGGGCATATGACATCAGACAAGCTCTCAGGAACTTGTTCTCAGTGTACGAGTGCAGAATGACTTCGCTTATTCCAGACAGTCGAACTTCCATTCAAAAGTGGTAACCAGCACGTTGTCAGCTTGCGGATGGAATTCAAAGTCTTGATTCATTCATCTTCTCTATGATACTCTATGCCTACGTGCGTTACCAAGTCTAATACGTTATCCAGGCTTGGCACGCTTGGCTAAACCGTGACTTTACAGCGCTCGAAACTCACCATGAGCGAGCAATAAAATATGTCAAGAGATTGTGTAATCTTTCGCACCAGTAGCGACTAAAATCTCGGATTGTTCAGTAGACGCTACAAGTGGCTACGTGCAGACCTCATATTAGTCTACCAGATACGGAAAGCCCCCACGTACACATGTTGCCACCTACTGCAAATCATCCCGAACACCAACTTCACAGGCAATATCTTGAAACTGAGTCAACTACACATTCGGCTTTTCATTAAGGCTGGACGAACCTCAGCTCATAGCGACTCAGTGATTCCGACATAAATAGCCCTCGAACTTTTCTGTGCCTACGCTGTTTATGTGCTGAACGACCATATGGATGTTAAGAATTCTATCCGACCAGACGCATCATCAGCACCATATGTCAGCGGACCAGTTTAGTCGTTAACACATTTGTGAAAGAGGGTAAGTATATTAACCGAAATGTATTAGAACGATCATCAATGCTAGTGAAGTATATATTTAGAAAGTCCGCCGGCGTTCTGCTTGCAGTGCAGAAAGCGCTTGATGCCATTAGCGAGCACCTTCTACAATGTATCCTTCGTGGTCGCACGACATTCGTTCACAATATTTTCTTACAATTGGACCAATGTACGCGGCCTTGTTTTGTACACTCGCCGCTTCAGATAGCGCCATAGAAAAATGTCCATGGGTTTAAATCTGGTGAGCGAGCAGGCCACTCCGTTGGTCCACCGCGTCCCATCTAATGGTGGCCAAGTCTCTCGGTAAGGTAAACACGCACCGTTTCAGCAGAATGTGCAGATGCACCATCATGCTGCCACCAAATCGTACTGCATGCTCCTTCGGCCTCCAACTGGGGAAGCACAAATCTCTGTAGCATATTCAAGTACGACGATGTTAGGTAAAGATTAGACTTTAGTACTTCAAAACAACAACCTACCGGTCATACTCCCGGAAATGAAATATGGGCCCAAGATTTTCTGGCTTGTTATTCCGGCCCAAACCATGGGTTTCACACTGTGGCGCAATGGTGACGCGGTAAATTTTCGTGGGTCGCTGGTAGCCCAAGCGTAACGTTTCATTGTTCCATGCAGCTGAAACCATGGTCTTATCTGTGAAGACAACAGAACGAATATTCCCGTGATCCAGATATTAGCGGCTAAATTCATGCCGCTTCTCCGGATCGCAGGAGTTCAACACCTGAACTTGAAGTGCACGGAATCTTCCAAAAGTTCGTTCCTGTAATATCCGGTGTATCGCTTATCGGGCCGGGTCACAGTGCTGTGCGATCCGACGAATGCTGCGGGCAGGACATTTTGACACTTCACTGACTGCAGGGCAAACTGAACAGTCGTCCGTGGTGATTTGAGGCGGTCCGTTTCTCTTCATGGCACACACTCCCAGGTTGCTCGAATTGCTTCATCAGTTTAAGCACGTACCGGTCGGTGAAGGTAGGCATTCTTGCGTTCATCGCATTGGATTCGCTTGAAGCTGATGTGGCGTTTAAACCGCATTCACCATACAACCGAATAATCAGCGCGCGGAGTAACATGCACTCTACGTGCTCTCGACTGCATTGTCTGCTCATGCTCCATTAACTGTGGTTCAATAGCATTGACAACAGTTGCAATGTCTAACCTCGTCCTCAGCTGAGTTGCCATCACGTGCGTAGATTCACGCCGTAGTTTTGGTTGCCTAGGCCGATTTCGCTGCGTAGCCAGCAAGACACACAAAGCTAACCATCGAGCGCTCCAACGCCTGCGGTTGGCCATGGCGTTCAGCACTCAGCGCGAAGTTAGCTAAGAGGTAACGAACGCCGGAAACACGTTGTGGCTGTCTGTACTCATCTCGCTCACGATAAAAACAGCTTCATGTCGGTGCGTCTTTAGAGGTTAGGCTTCTCCTCAGCTGAGTCCTGCACTAAATCACTCGACCGTCGAGAATTCCATACGTCCTCAACACTAAGGTGAGGGAGAAATTCATGCCTCTGCATAAGCAATAGCATGTTGCCAATTTCGCTAAATATCGGATGGCCGTTGGATGTTGGGGACAGGAAGCGTACATGATCGGCGTTCTCCATAATTGAGCCACCGTAGCTAAATAAGCGGTCCTCAGTCTTCTTTCGTTGGATGTACCTTATTTGCTTATATCTTTGGGTCACAATTCCGCCTTTGATCAACGTACATTTAACTTTCTCGCCCTCTGTACTTTCTAGTGTCTTATTAAACTGGAGAAGACTGTTGCTGCCCGTTGCTGCTGGCGTTTTGTTTGGGTTGGATAACAATTTTTGGCGACCTGTCCTGTACATTTTGACCGAGTAAAAGCTGCTTCCCCGGGGGACCATCTGGGAAGCAAACTTTCAGTTTATTTTGGCTTTGATGAGTACAATTCTACGATTGGCGCATTTGTTAAACGACTGCTATTTTGGCAGACACCTGTGACTTTGGGACACAATTTTATTAGAATTTCTATCGCTGGTTTTAAGTACTTTGCGCTTCTAGACGCAGGTTTAAGCGGCTTAATTTTGATTTGTGATTTGGTTACTCATATGATCAGTTTTAGTCGCTAAATCGAATACGGAGCTTGAACGTTTTAAATGCTGCTTGTTGAATTGTTGCTACCAGTGTCGCAAACTTCGCGTCCGCAATAGTGGCCCGCTACCAAGAAGGCATCTATAGGCGCTGGAAGAATTAAAACGTGACTAGTAAGTCGTCCTGTTCAAGCCGGATAAATTTGATGGCATCGTGTTATTCGATAGAAAAGATTACATAGATTAACTAACAGCAATAATGTACAATGGGACATAGTTTGCGTGCATTGAAGGATATAGGGACCGAACTGAACAAGTTGAAACATAGTTAATTTAGAGCTTGCAAGCACTCCTGGACAAGGGGTGTACTTCAGATGCTCTGTGTGACAGCCCTAATCCGAGTGCCACAAGTGACCCAAGACTTTAGGTGTTATCAAATTCCACAAACCCAACATCGCACTTCGTCCTATTTTACCAATGGTCAACTCACCGTACCATGTCGTTGCTCCGTGGCTTTTAGAACTACTTGAACCTGTGCGACAACAGCTGGCTACCTACAGCCTTCTTGACAGCTTCCATCTCGTAGAAAGCATCAAGGATGATAACGTCATTGAGAGATTAATGTTATCTTTCGATGTGGTCTCACTTTTTACAAACGTCTCACTGGTTGAGACGATCGATTGCGTTTTCGATTAAATAGCCGAGTCAGGAACAAAAGTGCATAACATCGCGGGAGGTCAAATGCCTACAGTTACGCTGCACTTGAATTGTGCAGTTTATATTCAACGGGAATTACTATCGGCAGAAGGACGGCGTGGCCATTGGATCCCCCTTTGGACTGCCATCCGCGAGTATCTTCAGGGCAAAGCTAGAGAGAACTGAAATGCGGGCAGCGATAGACCATTTTGACCGCTATCGTCGATACACAGACGATATATTTGTTGTGGTAGATAAACGTGTTAATCTGGATGAAATTCTTGACCACTTCAACCGAGTGTATGAAGCAATGCAGTTTGCTTACGAGAAGGAAAACGATAATCATCCACCATATCTCGATATCTTGTTAACTAGTAGGCCAGAAGGACAGATGCAGCGTCAGGTCTAAAGGAAAACAACGTGGACTGGTCAGTACACGCAATTTTACAGTTTCCTTCCCATGCTATACAAGCGTAAGGTGGTTCACTGTCCTACGTCAAGAGCACATCGAATCTGTACGGAAGACACCCTAGACGCGGAGTTAATGTTCATCTACGTGAAAACGGTTATCACGTTTGATTTATATTAAGGAACTTCTAACAAAAACCTACACCAGTGCCAGTGTTAACAGCAACAAAGAAAGAGTTGTTTATTTGCTTGCCATTCAAAAGGGGATGCGGCTACCGCGCGTCCAAAAGAAGTCATTCGGCCGCGGTAAACTCCACCTTTCCAGCAGCCTCGTTGAAGTCTGTGTTTTCATCGGAACCACTTCTTCGTTCACAAAGTAAGGACAAGATGCCGATGCTGACCCCATCAATGGTAATTTATCAATATATGTGGGCCTGTAGCTTGACTATATTGGTCGAACGGCGCTGCAGTTATCCAAAGCCGTGAACGAACATTGCCCTCGTTGGATGCGTCAAGGGGGCGCCGGGACGATTAGTAGCGTCATTCTGACCCACATTGTAAACACAGGCCATGATGTGGATTGGGATAGTTTACAAGTTTCCGTCGCACCGAACAAAAGCTTACGGCCTTCGTACGCTTTCGAGAGCTGAAGCCATATGCATGCACTGGTTCCAGCCGTTCATATGTTCACAGAAGAAACTGGTCCAGACTCCCCAGCTTATCTGGCCAGCGAAGAGAGAAGACGCTTAGGTTGACTGCCTTCGGTCAGACGGTAGCAAACAACTAGCCCTCTAAGACCTAATTCGTTTTCTCAACTCTGACATAGACCTTCACATGATCAAGTCGTTTTGAACAAACTGGGTCGATTACTCTTGCTAGCGTTCATATGATTGTAATGATCTGACGATGAATAAATGAAGGCAATTGCTCACCAGCTGGTCTTTTGTTCTAAAGTCAGTTTCACAAACTTCGACAACCACTCACCCGAGTTGTCCGTTTCAGTAACAATGCATGCTGGACGGAAACCCGAAGCAGCTAGAATGCTGCCCCTTAAGTCGCCAACACAAGGTATTGACTCTTTGGAGGCAGTGTATGGAGCGAGATTGGAGCCGCTGAGCAAGCTGATCAATCGTAGCTCTGGCGCTACTTGCACATGGATTGCAGACATAATGCAGATCTGGCGGAAATAATTTGATTATCTTCTGAACAACCTTTCAGAGATCGACTGGCCTACACTCAATGGCCTCAAGCTGTACGATGTGAAGGCGAGTCCGGCGGACACGCCGACACTGGATGAGACGCAGTGAGTACTTTATCAGCTGCGAAATGGCAAGTGTGCCGGTGTCGACTCGATCCCGCCAGAAGTAGTGAAATACGGCGGACCTGCGTTGGTGTCTGCGCTGCACCACTTGGTGCAACGCGTGTAGTTTGAGGAAGAAGTGACACCTGAGCCTAAGTATATGCTTGTGCTATCACTGCTGAAAGGCAAAAAGAGCTAGCAATGTGGTACGAATTATCGTGGCGTCAACTTGCTGAGTTGTGTAGGCAAGTGGATTGACCGAATCCTGCTCAACCTCCTTGTCCTTCAGGTTGTGGAACCGAAAGTGGTGAAGAGCATTGTGGGATCCGTTTGGCTCGCAGCACTGAATATTTGGAATTTGCGGCTCTGCAGTTGTAGGATAAGTGTAGAGAACGATACTAGACGACGTACTCGATTTGTGTTGACTTAACCAAGCATTTGCTACGGTGAACCGCTAGGCGTTGTAGCTGGTGTTAGGTAAGTTTGGTTGCCCGTGTATTTGTGCTAAATTGAATATCTGCACAATGGTATGCGGGGAGGGTGCACCTGAGTGGATAGACATCAGATGACTTTGCAATTGTCACTGATGTGATGTAAGGCTGTGTCTTATCTCCTACCCTGTTTAATATTTATCTTCATGTACTGATGTCTCATGCTTTTGATTTGGCTTGTGTTTGCGCTGTTCGTATGGAGTATCGTATTGATGCTGGATTTTTAAACATCCGTCGTTCCGGTGCGAGAATTTCTAGTCTGTGAGACGACTATCCGTAGGTTGCTGTTTGTCGACGACTGTGAGTTGTTTGCACACAGCGCGGATGAGCTAAAGCACATGACTCTGGCTTCGACAGCGGCCAAATTTGGGCTCACCATCAACACAAGCAAAACTGTTTGTCTGTTTCAGCCTTCACCGGAGGTGAAATCTTCAATATTGCCGCAAATCAGCATTGGTGCTAAAGTATTGGAAACCGCCTCCCGCTTCTGCTACCTTGGGAGTGTGATGTCGACTGATCAGCAGCTACATGTTGAGTTGCGTAATCGCGTGTCGAAGGCGGCAGCGGCATTCGGGAAGCTTGAGTACCAAGTGCGGAACAACCATCAGCTTAGCATTGGCACGAAGCTGATGGTGCACAAATCCATGGTACGGTCCGTTCTTCTATACGGCAGTGAAACGTGGACGATGTACCGGCGGGATGTGCGATATCTCGAGCGGTTTCATCAGCAGTGTCTGCGACGAATTTTGCGGATCGGCTGGGGCGCCAGAGTTGCAGACACGGAAGTGTTGCGCCGAAGTGGGATGTTTGCAGTGGACTGCATACTTTTACTGCGACACCTGAGACGGCTCGGTCATGTGAGCCGTATGGATTCGACGCGGATCCCGAAACAACGTTTATACGGTCAGCTGCGTATAGGGAAGCGGCATGCTGGGAAACCAAAGTTACGTTACCAGGACATGATTACAGTGAGCCTCACACTTTCTAATCTTGATTGCAGATCATGGGAATCGAAGGCGGTTGATCGGCGTGCATGGCGCGATCTAATCACGAAGGCACTTGCTGAAGTGCGGGAGAAAGCCCTCATGCATGCAGAGAAGGAGCGGCAAGTGCGGAAGCGGCATGCACCAATGAAATGTACTCCATCGACATCGAGCGCATTGTGCTGTAGTCTAAAGTCTAAAGTCTAGGTGGCACCTCAGGATTTAACAGGCATATCAAGTTACCACAGATCTAGGAAGCAGTAAATAGTAGCATGCAAAATCACAAGTAGAAAATAATAAGAAAATAATGCCAAAAGAACAGGAAGTATGAAGCAAAAGATGAAAGTATTGCACAGTCAGGTTGTTTTCCGTACCACTGTATGGTAGGTAAAGGGTAATAACGGCGGTGATTGACAGCTACAACGTAAGCATCGACAAAGCATACCGGGCGTGGTATGCGCAAAACAAAAGCAACTCCTAGTACAATAAATAAATAACTAAATTGTGTGTCTCGACTAAGTGTGGCACGTCTGCGCAGGCATGATCATGTTGAGAGTACAACATGTGATCATGTGATGTACAGTAAGACAATGGTATTGTCGAATATGTTTATATATGACTGTATGGAAGTTTGTATGTAGGCGTGTTTAGCTTTGTTTATGGGATTAGTAAATGTTTCCCGCCGTTTCGCTGGAATGTATTTGAACGTGCCACTAGTGCAAAATAGAGGCTTGCTAGCTGTGAATTTGAAGCGGTTGTCCGGATAAGCCATGTGTGTCTTTAGTTAGTGGCGAGTCGCAACCGCCGCGTCACAGGGTTGCTTACCGCACTTGTGTGGCTTTTATATAGCGAAGGTCAGCCAGGTGAAAACCCACCACGTCGTAGAACACTGACGCCGAACTAGTTTTTTGGAAGTGGGTAAACCCCAACCACCCAGCTGGCACCACGATGAGGTTGTTCGGCTAGCCAGCCGAATATTCAAAGCTCGCGTTTATTCTGGGATTTCAAAAATAGTGGTCTCTCTTTGTCGCTTTATAAGCTTTTGCTGTTTTGCGGTTACTACGTTGTATGTAGGGGAATAGGAAAATAAGTAAAACGATGGAAAGAAAACTAAGCGCTTACTCACGCTGACCCGTGAACACGCCTAAGCAAACAGGTCGAACTGTGCGTTTCAGTGGAAGGCGTCCACTTATTCCTTCTTTCAGATGGCAATGTAAGAGAAATTACTGTAGGTGGGCCGCTTGTCTCGATTGGAAGCGTTGGATGGGATATATGTGGTGTGTAAAGAGTGTGTTGCACGTTATAAGGGGTGTTAGATGCTGTTGAGTCCTCCGACATGCAATAGGTTTGTTATCAGCAAATGTGAAATGAACTTCTTCGTGCTCATGTTCTACGTGAGCAAGCGTAAGAGTCAATATACATAGCTAAGCGGTTGCCTATAAATACACGATAAAGGCGCCGTCCATACGACGCAGAACCTTGAAAGTACCTACGTAACTCTTTACAATGTTCTGCGGAGACATACATCCCCGAGTACCCGTACGGGTAGTATGGCAGTTCTTGGGTAACAGACGGTATACTTAGTGGTTGGTTGTAGTGAAGCATGCCAGAGGCTGGCGGACCAGCATAATGCCCGTCGTACGCGGGAATGCTAGAATGACAGAGAAGCTAGCGCAAGATAAACTTGAAAACATTTTACTCCTAAAAACGCAAGGCACACTATTAACGGCATGGGCGTTTACTCATAACAAGGAGTGGTCAAGTATATACAAAATACAGATTTTATATAAAAGTGAAGGCATGCGTATGGGTTTGTTTACGTAGGTGCCTGTTTTGTATGTAGCTGCGAAGCTTATGCTTTTACTTGTGCTACTGTCTTGTTGGCCGTGTGTATACTTACTCTGCGTTAGACCTACGTAGATCCCGCTCTAAGACTAGTCAACCGCATAGCAGGATCACGTACAATATTTCAATTCAAATCAGCGCATTGGCAGCGTTAACAGATGCACTCGGCTATAGAAGGAAACGTTACATCATGCCGTATGCCGGTATTAAATGGTTGGCTAGCCGAACTACCTCCTCCTGTTGGCAGCTATTTGGAAGGGGTTAACCAATTTCAGCAAATGGTTTCACAGTGGTGTTCTCGGACATGATGAGTTCTGCCTGGTATTCCTACTCCCTGGCAAAAGCCAAAAATGTAGGTGTAACAACACTTTAACGTGGCGGTTATGACTAGCCGCCAAGTAAAACCACCCCTTTGCTTAACAGGCCAACAGCTTTACGTCCACAGACATCAAGCATCCAGTAGGCATTGACGAAAGTTCGAAATGCTCAAGGCGCAGGAAAACATATACGAATATCATAAACACAGCTAAACCCGTCTAAAAACTTACCTACATACTTTCATACCTCAACTTAAGTGGCAACTCTATTGTTCCAGGTACGTCAACTGACAACATACTATAATCTTAACATTATCATGCCGGTGCAGGCTGGCCTCGATTGGTAGCGAAAAAACGTTAATTTCGGTTATTTCATTAAATGATGGGCACTATTGCTCCTCACTTTGGCTGGATGGCAAAGTGTATCAACCGAGCGCACGTCGAAAGCGCGTGTTACATTCTCTGCATAAATGGGAACGGCTTCCGGCTCTCGGAGGCAGCCACCGATCATGAGCAAATTGTCCACCATTGTTTTGGGCGCCGTCCAGGTGCAACTTTACGGACATGCACACGGACAATTTGCATTAAAATGGATGGAAAGCGCCTACGCGGTGCGGCCACGTGTCACTGTATTTTAATTTCCTGGCAACGGAGTGAGCAATACGCTAAGCACGTAAGAACCTGTTATATCCCCTGCCAAACCTACCTCTCGGTGGCGCGCTTAGAAGAAGCTTTGCTAAATTGGTACGCGGTGTTATGAAGTATGTCATGAGGGGTTCGTTTTTAGGTGTCTAGAACGACCGGTCCAGGTCCACCGGTAAAGTTCTCACCTAAAACTGTGCCATCCGATAACGACGGAAGGCGCGGAGGTAGCTGCAAACAAGCTTCGCGGAATTACGAGGTACTATGGTCGGATTATTGCGTAGCGGACATGGCAAATAGCTCGATCTTCTGCAAGGCACGGTGGATCGCAGGTGAGCTTGACAGAGCATCTGATATTTTGTTTATTAGCAACGGATCAGATTTCAACAAGTTAAGTAACGACGCAATACTGCTGACCTACCTCACTCGGAGGGTGTCTGGCTAATCGATTTCCTAACGCCTAGCTAAGCCGCTTATGCTCAGTAGATACTGGCAGTGTTAAGCTCAATGACATGCTGGCAACGTTAAACGGCCCATTTAAAGGCCAGCGGCTTGCGCCTGTACGAGCTGTATTTGGCTTGATTGGTTGTACGCTAGTTAAGTAGAAAGCGTGGTTACCTGTATCCATCTCTAAGCTATCATTTAACGACGGCAGTGGCGGTATTCGCCGGATCAAGAGCAAGGCCATGCAAAGCGTTGTAATGGAAAAAATGAACCATAACAGTTTTGGCTTAGGTCACTTGGCTCGCTTGGTACGATTCGGCAGCTGCAGCGGTCAGTTTTGGCTTACGATTTTCCGTCTTCAAAACACTGGTGGTGGACTTAGCTATTTGGCATGATGTGGAACAACAATTTGTAAATATTTCACATGCCAGTGAAATAAGGAATAGTGGCCAGCCTAGTAGGGACCGAAATATTCCGGATGGCGCTGTTCTATCGTCCAGATGCCGCATGCCATACATAGTAATTGGGTAGCCAAGCAACTTGGCGAAATGCTGTTGCACTAGGCAGTTTCCAGCGTTGGCAGTAGTGACATGAGCGGCCAGTCTATCATGAAGTAATATGACATGTCCTTTGCGTGGTTCTACAAAAGCGCTTGCAAAACCGGTTATCGTTCATGTAGGGATAGACGAAGGCTAGAACGTTAGTGAAAAAATATATGAGCCAATGAAAGATCTAAGACTCCTTGTGAGTACCAATGAGCATGCGTACATGCACGAATAGTCAAAATAGCGTAACTGCGGCGGTTTATGAAACGCTTTCTGCAGCCACTGATATCTGGTGATAGGTGAAGCCTATGTCGATTTGCATTAGTACGCACGGGTGCTACGTAGGCCAGTCGTGACGTCCTGAAAATGGGAGACAGGATGGTATCCATGAATTTACATTAGTAAGCGCGCTGTAAGGGCTATTTAGACGCCAGTCTTTTTGCTTTCACGGACATGTAAGGAAACAGCGTTGTTGGAATAATGCGCGCACGAACAAGGCCTAGTTCCAACATAGGCTGGAAACCGGCACGAACAAATTTGAGTTTTTCGGGCGTCTGTAGCCTGGTTTTGGCGGATAAGGTGGACTTTTGATAACTTTATGGTGCACTTTAGCAACAATAGCGGATGGCAACGTTGCTTTTGCACGAATGTCTTGTGGGTATTATCTCAGAAGCACCAGGCTGCTGTCTGCTCCAAATTGGTTGGATTATACAGGACTGTTTGACTCAATGTCTGTCAAATTAAATATAACTGCCAGAGCTGTTTGGCAGTGAATCAGATGGCGTTGCTTTGCGTTAACTGGCTAGTCAAATTGTGGCAAAATTCAAGAATAAGCGTCAATGTTCGGACACCTGGGATGAGGTCTATTTAGAACAACGGTATGGGTTCAAATTAAGCGTGCGCGTGCGTTCAGCAAACACGTGACTGAATGTATCTTGGGCTGCGCTCAATAAACTAATCGTCTTTTCATTCGTATATTCCTTAACTTACAGATGGATGCTAACTTCAGCGTCAGTCCACCAACTGTTGAAATCCGGTTTTTTAGTCACTGAAAAAGGAACGACGACATTGGTAGCCACCAAAGTCCGTCTCCCGTGCCTGCTGACTGACTTGTGTCTCTGCTTCTGGTGCCTAAATTGACAAGCCGGGCGACAAGAACTAGACCGGGGATGAAACCGTTCTTGGTAAAAGCAAATAGGTGCCCTAGGCGGAGAGTTCGTACATGAACTAGAACTAGTGCGATCGCTAGAATGCGTTTGACATTTGTATTCTGATGGTGTTAACTTATCTACTTGCTTGGTAAGAGCCACTCTTTTTGCTTTTGTTTCGGCTAACTAAATACTAGAGGTGCCTTATACCAGGAAAACCTGAACGCAAGATTCCCAACTAAGATGACATGTTCACACAGTTGGGTATGCCGTGCTTCTAGAAAGCGCAAACGACGTTAAATTGCTGGGGTGCAATTTTTGCAACCATATCCCCCGTGGTTTCCCTAAACCACACAATTTACTAAAAAACTGAGGAGGCGTAAAATGGCTTAGCCTGGTATCATTCATCAGTTTGATGGCTCACTCTTTGTCAGCATTGTCTGTCCTTTACAAAAGGAGTCCTGAGCATTTTATAACATTTTGCTCCTTAAGCAAATCCAGCATTTAATCGACGCAGTAGACAACTGTTGGCTGGATTGCCCTGGCCAGACAATGTGAACTAATGCAGTTGGAATTTTGAACCACGTTGCAGAAACAGAGATTCTATTTAGACAAACCGGGATTTAAGCTTATCTCAGCGAAAAGGCTGGATAGTGAGGGTGGTTATATTAACATGGTTGTCAGCAACTGGCTGAATGACGTGTATGTCGCAAATTACGAGTTAGTAAAAGTGGACCCTATACTTAAAATTAAAATAGACCAAGACGGAAAAGGTAACGATATCCAAAACTTAATTAGTAACATATGCATCCATTTCGTAGGGTGTATAAATTATGGCGCGTCAGACGTCCAATAGTTATCGGGTTTGCAACTAAAAGATAAACCGTTAGCACACGAAAGTGCACACGAATGTAAGCCAAAACACATGTACTGGACGACCGCTAAGGTGGATAAATAAAAATAAGACCTCCAAGGAAAGCTAGCTACCTAGAACATATAGGTGTGTCGAGTACGAGGACAAGCGACACTCAGTGAATTGCCTCCAATTTCTAACAAAGCGGTTGGTTGGGTCTACGTGTAGCATTTAAAAACAAGCGTAATATTCAACCAAGCGAACGGCTTAATTCCTTAATACATGCGGAAAGTGTACTATTGTGGTGTATTAGATGAGCTTACTTAGCCCTACTGGGTAACATTTAGGCCACTATATATTCACACTATCTTGCAGCGTGCTTGGTATGCGGTCACAAAAAGCATCTCGATGGTCCCAAGTTCGATGCCTGCTAACTCTATCTGATGAGATGTAATAAAATTGAATCTCGTCACAGTGATGGAGTGTTTTCGGGTGGCCAACATCCCATTTCTATTTGTACCGGAACTTAAGTTGTCTTCAAACACTAGGTTCAGTTGGACCGCAACGCGCAAATCACACGACACCTTTCTACTCTTTGTGAAATTTTTTGTTGCAAGTTGATAGTTTGTTCTCAGCACGGATCCTCACAACCATTGCAAACTAGTAGAATTATCCATCGTTTGCTTTAATACAAATGTTGAACCAGGAGATTGCCAAGTTACGGTGGAACTAGGACAGTGGGAGGTTAATACATGTTATAAAGTAGTAAATGGTATGATATCAAAATAATGTTACAACACTGCAAAAATTAATAAATGTATGCTTCTTATAACCTCATAACTTTCAAAGATGGCACATTGCAAGGTATATTCTGCAAATATAACATTTTCAAGATGAACCACATGGGATTCTAATAGCTTTCTAGTCTTACATAAACATGAAAATGTCAATCCAATTTGGGATATTGTAAGGGCAAAACATTTCAAACCTTCTGGCTCTGCGTCCGTTACTCCGCAGCAGATGCATAAATTTACACCTAAACTATGTGCTTCGCTCAGATGCTTTTTACAACATCGCTGGACTGCTGTTCCTTAACTCCAAGATAAAAGAAGGTAAGCTTCTCTCCGATACTTAGGGGCGGTGACGGCGTAGTGCCCACAGGATACCGGCTAAGCTGCTTGACGCGCACAGCGGGTAGGTTGCTTGAAAAGCTAGTGAAGGTTTCGGTAAATAATTGCCTCAATCAATCTGGAGTTATAATTGTAGAACGTGATTTTCGTATGGGAACTTTGGTCTGACGAACTTACTTGTAACTCAAAAGCCGGCCTGCGTCAGCAACAAACGATTACACTTCTGAATTGCTTTTCTATACTTACCAAAAACAATTAGTATTCCCGCTTCTGCTAATCACAAAATTTGAGACCAGGTCAGACATCGGATGTTGCTATTAAATAACTGCCTCATATTTTACCAGAGCAGACTGTGTGTAAACATGTGGCGGAGCATTTCGCTTGGATAAGTTCCTTTTATTGGCGTTCCGCGGCATACGGTAGCTGAAGCCGTTGCTTTTTAAAACCATATCCTTGGATTACCCTGGAGCTTAAGTACCTTCATTATTGCTTGCTAATTAACTCAAACGCTGGCATATTGGGGATATCACTGGTGGCCCTGGGACATTTTTTGACCGCAACGGATAGTCTCTGAGCTTGGGCAACCTAACGCTTGCGGTCCATACACCACGCAAAATGTCCTGTACTCCGCTTTGGAGTTACTGTTCCTACCTGGGCTACGTATGTATTGGATGTATGTCGTGAATGATCTAGTCGTCGTCTATGCTTATGTTTCACTCCAGGACAATTGAAGGAAAGCTTTCCTGTAGGGTTTTCCCGTATTTTATATTTTACTTGCAGCACCTTTAGCGTCTGAACCGCTCAGCACCGTTATTTCACGCATCAGGCTCCGATGGCTCGGCCACGTGTTACGCATGCCAGCCCACCGACTTCCGCGACGTGTGCTGTTTGCGCGCCGGGGGTGTGGATGGAAGAAGAGGAGGGGTGGCCAAGCGATGACTTGGTCCAGAGGAATGAAGGCCCTCACTTCTGAGCTGGCCTCGGTTGGAGCGTCTCGGCTTCCTGGTTGGGGTCCAAAGGAAGATGAACACGTTTGGTTGGACACACTTGCTGATATGGCTAGGAGCCGTCCTCAGTGGCGTTCGTGCTGTGAGTTTCTTTGTCCCACCCATCCCTCTTAGCCTCCACCTCCAACCACGATCTCATTATTTAGCTTTATATAACCTTGCATAATATTTTTTTCTTTTTGGGTGCACAGCAGCCGGCTGGTAGCTTACCGGAACGATGCCCATCCGTTAACGGTAGCTCAGCCAGCTTGCACCAGTTGTTTTTCTCCTTTTTTTCTCTTTGTATTGCGGCACAGTAGCTGAAGTGTTCCCCTTCTCTAGCGAACGTGTATGATGATGACCTTTAGCGTCCTAACAGCCAATAAGCTAGTTATACTTAGGCAGCTTATCTGCGACTCCGACCAGAAGGTTAAAGCTAGGCTTGCGCACGGACAAACTGGGACTGAGAGGGCTGGGTGAGTAGGCATAAGTTTAGTGCATAAATTAGGTTGGATAGCATATCCAGAATGGTTACCCAGCTTTGGATGTACTCAATGCACTGCCGAAAAAAATGAAGACTTAATCCTCACTTACCGTATCCTAATGTGTAAACGGCCTAGTATTCTTCTGGCTTTTTAGTCCATCCAAGCTGCCTAGTCTCCGAGAACATCCGTTGAAACGGCACAAACTGACTTTGAATGGTGTAATGACGGAAGCTCGCTTTACGCGCCGGGTTAGTGTTTGTTACCGATCAGTTTTAGTACACCTCCTTGGGCGTATAATGTTTAGGGTTTTGGGCGTTAATAAACCTTCCCCCTCTAATCGATTCATAGCTTCAACTACCGTTTGTTTTATTTTCTAAGTTATCTCAACCTATGGTATTATCAATATTTAGGAAACAAAGGAAAGAGGCAGTGACTTTATTTAGGGGCAAACGACACCCGCCATATCACAATGCTGAGAAACGGATATCAGTGGATGTTTATATCAAACACCTGCAAGGTATATTCGTATGGCGTCGTAAAAGGCGACCGTCGAACCATTTGTTTGAACCTGATTTAGCCTGGAAAATCTAGCTGGCACTACGAGCAGATTGTTTAAGTAGCCAGCCAAGGGCCCGTAGTGTGTTATCACTGCTAGCCGGTGATCCACGTAATGTTAGCTGGATTGTTTTGGTTTAACCTGATATAGCAAATAGTTAGGAGACAAGATTGCAGGAGAGGTCTGGATTCACACGACAAGCGTTTTTCTTTTTATACAACAAAAGGTCTGTTTACCAACGCTGTGCCGTGGCGTTGTAAAATGTCACTTTCTAAAGTCCCCCTGATTAGCACGGCAACCGCTACAAGTGCACAGATAGCAAGCGTCCATTTAGTGCTAGCGAAATGTCCAAACACGATCAAAGGTGAAGGAAAGCATTCAAAAGTTGCTTAAACGCAGCTACACCTAGATACCTACACGCAGCATTCATTCCTGCGGCAACTCTTGGATCTAACCTGTGTGGATTATACTCTTTCTCCAGTTCCCAATTTTTGGCATATTCTTTGCCGAATTTCACTTGGGTAACTACATCAGACCGGTCTTTCGGAAAAGATTTTGGTCTTATTCGGAAGAAGAAGCTGAGGGCTCCTAAGCTACATGACAACCATCCCTGCAAGTTGCAGCACAACAAAGTTAGAGCCTTTTTGCTCCGCTCATCAACTGAGCAGCTCTAGGGAAGCTTATCAGCGCTCCACCTGCATCGTCGCTTAAGGCAGGCCGAGTAACACACACTGCCGCTTTGTTTGTGTGTGTACCACTGGAAGTCGACTGATCGCTGAATCCGACAGTCTGCGTGTT
>CALYDF020004384.1:0-18410 GCA_944474145.2 Dicrocoelium dendriticum
AAACCTGCGGTAGAACAAAATCTCCGTGGAACAATGAGCGGACATTTTATTTAACATTTGTTGTGACACTCACCGTGCGGCTGCCCTTTGACGCGTCTCTCGCTTTGCCCTCTGTGGCCACTCCAATTCTCCACCCGCGCAATATAGTGCGTGCGTTCCTTCGAACCAGTTTGACGAGCTCTACTCAGTGCTTCCCAACTCTTGGAACTAACCTTAGTGGATTATACTCTTGCTACAGTTCCCATTTTTCGGAATATTTTTGTCGAATTCCACTTGTGTAACTGTATCAAACCGGTCTTTTTGCAAATATTTTGGTCTCATTCCAAAGACGTTGAGTGCTCCCAAACTACGAGGTAACCATCCCTGCAATTTGTAGTATAACAAAGTTACAGCCTTTTTGCTCCGCTCATCAACTTAGTAGTTCTAGGGACGCTTATCAGCGCTCCACCCGCATCGTCGCTCAAGGCAGGCCGATTAAAACAAGCTGCCGCTTTGGGTGTGTGTGTGTGTACCACTGCGAGTCGCTTGATCGCTGAATCCGACAGTCTGCGCGGTACGACCTCCATCTGCCTCCACCACCTGACCTTGTTGCGGTTGAAAAACTCTCAATTGCTGTGCGTGTTCTAACCTGTTCCTGCGTCACCCCTAGCGTAAAGTACACTCATCAAGGTGGGCGCTTAGATACGCTTTGCTGTAAACAATAAGAGGACGACTAGCATTCCGATGGTTCAACGTCGCCTACGTTGCGCAGAAAAACGGCAGTAAACTGCATAAGATCAGTATTACCTGTTCTAGCTGCATTATATCGTACTGTCCGCAATGTGCAGGCAAATCCGTCCAAGATGTGTGACAGAGAAACCAAGTTGCTAACACAATTTGGTACTGCCAAACATGTCAAGTCATTTCAGTTGTCAACTGTTCATCTTCGCTCATGAAAAAGTGCGATAGGATGAGTGAAATAATCGCGCAATCTGTAAATATTGAGATCGCTCCCTCGGAGATAAATATGGCCACGATAATACCGCATCTTGCCAAAGTAAGCTCTGGGTCTAAACCGAAGAAAAGAGCTAGGCTCTCCAACCGCACTGCAGCGTCTATGACTCTAAATCCACTGGGTCACCTCACTCCCATAAGCAGGCAAGCCCCAAACAAGCCAGCTTCCACATCTCCAACCATAGACGCTTCACTTGAAGATTCAGCCATGACAACGACAGCTTAGAGCCGAAGGAAATCCGGTGCAAATAACGAGCAGGTAACTTGCGCATCGATTGCCTCGATAAGCGCACCGGGAGCGACACGCATAGTTTCATTTTCAGTATCAAGCACGCGTTGCGCAAAGCAGCTTTCACCGTCAACTCTAGTGGTGCCTTCTAAACAAACCAAATTGCCGGCAAAAGTAAGGGGGTTACCCTGTCCTCTGCACAGCAGTAACGTGTAAGTCAGTGGATAGTGAGCGGCGCTTTATCACATCTAGTAACTTATTCACCATGGTCATTGCCGTCCCCCGTAGCTCAGTGTTCTCAACCACCGACTGGCAACAGTCGAGTTGCGGGTTCTAGCCCTACCAAGGGTCCGATGGAATGCGCACTTCTAATGATTTCCGAAATCATGAAACACCCGTGCAGTGCTTTTCCGGGCGCGTGGCGGCTGTCTGAATGAATCTACACGTGACGAATTTCTACCTATAACATTCAATTCCCCATACTACTCTTCTGTAAAAAAGTATAAAGCCAACACTCGCTAGACAAAACCACGCTGCGTTAATTCTCGTGTAGCACCAATTTTCCCGAATCCAAATCTGGCACAATAAACGGCAAGTTGCAAGACGATCTCAAACAGTGGAGTTCAATCTGCGAGGCGATTGGCATTAGTGTTGAGCCTGCAATGCTGCAACGCGTAGCTCGTCACCCGACTCAGTGCACTCTGGTGAACCTCAAATTCTTCGAGTAACACTAAATTCAGCAGATGAGACAGAGGTTGTCCTGCTCCCAGCAGTTAGTCTTCGTATCTCACCGAGTGAAGTGCGCATATTATCTGATATACCTTGGAAAGATCGTCTAAAAGAAGCAGTTAAGTAACGCGGTTTGCTAATATGGATAGCAAGAAAACAATATTTGTTCATGGTGTTCCTGGGCTTCCGCATGCTTCTGTTCACGATGCGCAAACACATGACCGAGAGCAGTGGTGCTACATCCGCGAAGCACTATTTGTTGATAATGTTATTGCCAAAGCCCTGACAAGAGTTCCGTCATCACCTAACTACAAGGGCTGCGGTCCAAGGCTAATGAAAGTATTGCTAAACTCCGAGGGAATGACGCAAGTGCTGTTGGATAGCTGGTTAAAGTTTCGAGCTAGGTTGCGAAAAGCGATCCGGCTAAATTTAACAGGCGAACGGCTAAAAGTCGGAAGCAATTCGTTGGAACTTGCAAACGCTACAAATTCTTTTTTGCACAGTCCTGCGGAGAGACCGACATAACAGCGCCCACGGCACACAGGAGTACCGGGCACAGCACGAGTGAAGCGTCTGTTCAGGAACGCTCAATAATGCCATGCAACACGACTG
The DNA here is from genome assembly GCA_944474145.2 of Dicrocoelium dendriticum. Taxonomy (NCBI): domain Eukaryota; kingdom Metazoa; phylum Platyhelminthes; class Trematoda; order Plagiorchiida; family Dicrocoeliidae; genus Dicrocoelium; species Dicrocoelium dendriticum. The sequence goes on from CALYDF020004384.1 coordinate 2,564, forward strand.
AAATACATAAACCAAAAAACGATTAATGGCCGGCCACCTAACGGCCGGCTTAAAAGCGAACACAAACTTGACACCTGTCAATGAACTCCTAACAACAAAGCCTTATCTTGGATGTATACAAACGCCCAAGATCTTCTAAGTAAGTTGGCAGAACTTAGAGAACCCCACGCCTCACAACCGCGGGACCACGTCATGAATACAGAGACATGGTTAAACCCTGATATAACCGATTCTGTGATCAATTTACCCGGTATGTCGCTGCTTTGGACCGATAGAACCGGAAGAGGTGGCTGTGTGTTTATTTATCATAATGCAAACCACCAATGTGAAGTTATCGACCACCTGGAAATCCGAGCTCCCGACTCGCTTTGGTGCCGCCTATGGTTGCGAAACACGGACACGTGCCTACTTGCTGTGATTTATGGCCTACCAAACACACCTTCGGAAATGGACTCTAAACTGAACCACGTTTTCCAGTTTAATTTGAACAAGTCCTGCACCGACATTCTTATTGCGGGAGACTTTAATGTGCACGAAATAGAAACGCCGGCAACCGACGGTATGCAGTTTAAAGCCTGTATGCAAGAGCTTATTGCTAGCCACCCTCTTTACAACCATGTTACCTCTCCCACCAGATTTCGAACTGCTAACAAGCCGTCGATACTAGATGTTGTGCTAACTAACGAAGAACTGATGGTTTACGGGATAGTTACAAGCACACCACTGGGTCGTAGTGATCCTGTTACTCTACTCTTTGATTATATATGCTACGCCGAATACCCTAAAAAAGAGGAGGATAAAGTGCATAATGTTACGCACTACAATGTGTTGTCTAAGCTTGTTAAGGATACATTTTAGACTTTTATAAGCAAATGCCCCCCAGATGCTGCCTGGGAAACATTTACAAGGACGTTTAGTGAACTGGTAGTGCACGCTTCAGAACAGAAGTCCTTCCAACCCCAAAACCAGCGTAAGTCATTTCTGAGGAGCAGAACACGTAAATCTTTGTCCCGGAGGGATTTGGCATGGTGAGATCACTAGGACTGCCCGAATGCCGAAAGCTGGACTGCATACGTGACACATCGTAACTTCTGTGTGAAGCTGATCCGCGAAGACAAGGTCACTCATCAGCAGAAGTTAATGAAGCGGTTCTGCACGAATCGCAAACTCCTGTACAGGCACATTAACGGCCTTCGGAAGGTAATGCGAGGGGTTCCAGTGCTAGTCACGGCTGATGGTTGCAAGCGATAAGCAATGGAAGCAGGTGATATCCTACGGCTTTATGACTCCCAAACTTTCCAACAGGTAACAAGCTAAACCATTCTCCTCACTTCTAGTACTTCACCATCTGGTTTAGCAAACATCACCTTCACTGCGAAAGCTGTGTTGAAGAAGTTGTTATTCTTGCCTATCCACAGTTCTCCCAAAGCTGACACCATCCGAACAAAGACACTGCAGGCGGTAGCTAGTGATCTAGCAAACCACTGGCTGTTTTCTATCAGCGGTCTAGAAGTGAACCGTATTTCACCAGTATGAAAGCTTGGGGTCTTCACTCCTAACCATAAAGGAGGTAGCCGCACTGATCCTGCCAACTACCGTCCAATAACACTACTTCCCGTATTATCCAAAATGATAGAATCAATCATCGCAGACGCGCTGATGCAATACCTGGAAAGCTACAAGTTAATAGCCCCAGAGCAACATGGATTTCGTCAAAAGCATTCGTGTAATACTAACCTATTAATTGCACGTAATAGCTGGACGGAAGCTGTTGATGACGGAGTAGGAGTCGATGTCATCTACCTGGACTTTTCAAAAGCGTTTGATTGCTTAAACTATCGCATTCTCCTTCAGAAGCTTTGGAATTGCGGCAATGGGGACCCAATACTGAGTTGGATTGACAATTTTCTACAAGAACGACGGCTAGTTGTGAGAGTCCAAGAATCATTTTCGCATGCAATCCATGTGGCGTGTGAAGAACCACAAGGCTTGGTTCTTGGACCTCATCTATTTTTGGGGTTCATTAAACATTTGGCGAGATCAATTACTTCCGATTTCCAATTTTTCGCTGATGATATCAAGATATGGCGAAGGATCGGAGGACCTGACGACCATGAACGTCTCCAGTGCGATCTTAACACAGTGTCCAACTGGTCAGTTCAAAACGCCCTACCGTTCAATGTAGACAAATGTTGCGTCGTACAATTACGCCATAGTCATAACTATATCTATTCACTTGGGACCAACGGACTGCAGAATAGCTCCCAGGAACGTGACCTAGGTGTGATCGTACAGAGCGACCACAACTGTTCAAAACTGGCTGAGGTGGCTGCGAAAAGAGCTAACCAGCATGTCGGCATGCTGCGAAGGGCATTCGGGAGATTGACCCATCAATCTTCCCAAGGATGCACGATTCCAACGTGCGCCCGCATGTTGAATACGCTATTCAAGCTTGGCAACCTTGATTGAAGCGTGACCTAGAAGCGATAGTGGCACCACAACGGAGAGCAACAAAGAATGTAAAGGGCCTGCGGTATCACTCTTACCACCGAAAGCTGAAGTTGCTGGGAATTTTCAGCACGCTGTCGAATGCTGCGCGGCGATCTCATATTAGCTTATCAGATACTGAGTGACCCCAACCACGTATGCCGCCATTTGCTGGAACTTAGCCACAACTCGCAGCTCAGAGGTATCTGCTTAAATTTGTAGGAACAATCTAGTCGTCTGGAGTGTCGACGGAATTACTTTTCCATTTGTGTTTGCCAACCCTGGAACGCACTCCTAGACCCAGTGGTATCCTCTCCTACCTTGTATGTTATCAAAAACGACTAGATATTGCTCTTAGCTCCCAACATTTTGTTACCTAAACTCCTCTATTGTGGATTACGCCAAGCACATTTTCAACAGGATTTATGTATTAAATGGACCTAAGTGAGCGACCATATTTTACTTTTCTTACTCCTTACCTCAACCATCAGTGCACCCCAGTGTCTTTCTGAACGTTTACGCGCGATAATTTTTTTCGTTTTACACATATGTTAATTATCAAAGTATTCATCTCGGCAGACGTTCGATAGATGACCCATACATATTTTATTTTCATCGTATTCACCACGACCATTCTACGGGACGTGTCAAGCACTTGCTTTTATCTCGTGATATATGTTTGCATATATATATATATGCATATATATATATATACATTTTGGATGAACAGCATCTGGCCCGGAAGGCTTAGTTGGGTTTACTTCTCTTAACAACCGGAGAACTTGGGACTCTGTTACAGGAATTTCATCCAGAAAACAGTCCTTAGTGACTCTTAAAGCTAACCATTTGCATGGTGCATTTGTTTCGCGGACAAGGACGCTTGAGTACTGCCCACCAAGCACGCATGCATTGTCATAGTCGCTATAGGCACGGGTCCCATCTCCTCGAGGCAATGGTGGTAGGGGCGAGTATGCACCACAGTGTCGTTTTAGAAAAGCGAAGAAATTCTTGGGATTTTTGAGGCAGTATTAGCTATGCCCGTTTCAAACTGAAGCTGGGCCAAACTAAGATGTAGCTTGTACTCCTTTCGAACCAACCGATACTTGTCAAACGTGCTGTTCGACGGAGCTGTTCGGTACGCTCGCCACCATCTAGACCGCTTCTTTAGCAGGCCCTCTCCCGCGGAATATATCTACAGAGGCTGCGCTCTCGATTCCCTTCTTTTTACCAGTGGGTTGTGAGGTAAAGAAATGTCAACGAGAAGAGCCTTATATTTATCCCAGACTATGTGAACAGGATCGGCCTCAGATATCACACAAGGCGATGACCCAGCTTTATCCCGCATTACTTGAAAGTCCGCGGCCCAAGTGTTAAGATGCTAACTGGTAGTAGCTTGGCAAGGCCTGATCAGGGTACACTGGAAAGCCAAGCATACGTGGTCGTTAGCGCCGAGCAGAGTCGTATTTAATGTCATTTACAAGGTCAAGTGACTTAGCAAAGACAAGATCTAAAATGGATGGCTGCTGTTTGCGCATGTACCTAGTGGGGAGTCCACAAACTGGTGTAGTGGTACCTGCAGCTGTAAGCCCAGCAGTTCTGTTCCGAACGATTCCCGAGTCGAACAACCTCCCCGTGGTGTCAGCTGGGTGGTTTGGGCAAATCCCGTTCCAGCAAATGGTTCGGCGGCAAGGTTCCAGGATGTAGTGGGATTTCGCCTGGCAAGCTTTCTCCTTATAAAAACCACAGATATCCATTTAACCACGCTATGAGGTGGCGGGTGGGACTCGCCACTAAATAAAGTCACCACTTCTTCCCCTTTCAAGAGGATCGTTCACACATCACGAACGTCACCCGATATGAAGCGGTCCATTGATTTTCCCCGTTGATGGCCAACCCAACGAACAAAAACACAGTGTCACGTTTACTTAATCACACAAAATGGCTACTTCCAAATACAGACATAAACTTACTTTTACATGTCAACAAACACATACATTCCTATGCTATTTGTCAAAATATACTAATTTGTGCAATTGCCGAGCATACCTGTCTCTATTACTTAGGCACGCCCTTGATGGCGTGCCTCACAATGACGGGAATAAACTATTTACTTATTTCTTAATTAAAAAACCTCTAGGAGTTCGTAGTCTCTCAGCAACAGACACTTGTTTGCTGAGTGTGTGCGCATAAACTCAATGATTCCATTGGAGGTGCTGATGGGGCTACTGTACGCTAACACGACAGTAAACGGAACGGAGGAAGCGCAGACCAAGACCGCGAGAGCCTCAACCGACTTGTCGAGAGACTGAAAAACGCTGGTCCTCAATAATTCAATGTGATAACTCACATAAAGAGCTACACCACTCCTTGACGGCCAATGGAGCGGTCAGCGCGGAACAATGCGTAGCCAGGCAGATATACTTGGTCATCTGTGATTTCCTCAGACAGCCAAGTTTCAGTGAATGCAGGTATACCTGGACGAGTTTTGTCTACTGGCAGCCCCACTTCTCACATCTTGTTCTTCAGGCTACGCACGTTACTAATTACTACTTGGAGGATTTCGGCACGACCAGCACTGGGTCGTGCGCAAGTAGAATAGAGTTGAGGCAATGGTGGACAAGTCCTTACCTTTTGAGCGTAATTTTCACTCGTTTTATCGTAGACATCAAGATTTTTATAGGATTACGTGAAGAAATTCCAACTGGAAACAACCTCCTTGTTTTATGGACACAGTGCTTTCAGGGGAATTTCACGAGAGGAAGACTGGTGTGGCATTGCCGGAGGGCTATCGGTACTACTGTGCAATTCAGATGTGTGCACAGCACAAGGACGCACGTCATTGGCAAGGGGTACGGGATGTTTCATGCTTTACTGATAGGTTTGGCATGCAGATACAGGGATTTCGTTTGTCTCGCTCGATTTTCCTTTATTTCGTAGGGCCTCTGTTACGAGCGTAGGGAAAGCAACGTGCAGCATAGCCATGATTTTCAAGTTGTTAGTCCCTGGATGTATGTTTGCAGCAGACGGTTGACTGAGGAGCAAGAGCTGGAGGCTGCAAGCCTAATGTGTAGTTTCAAAAGCAATCGTGCGGTTCAAGTGCAAATTTTCCGGCGTTAAGGTTGCTTGCTGAACCGAAGCGACTTGCTGTCGATGAAGAGGAGACATGTTAAACAGAAACCTGATGAGGATTTTGAGGTTAAAGATTTACCGGAAAAGAATGGAAAGTGCCGCGTGCTGCTCGGAGGGGATCACATTCGTGCGTTGTTCTTTGTGCCTTGCAGCATGTTACCATTGGTGAAACGATACGGATAATTGAGTTTGTCGGATGCAACAAATCAGTTAAATTACGGCGGCTACGTGCTACTATACTGATGTTTGTGGACGTAACGGGAGTGGCGTTTTCCTGTTTTAACGCTCTGATGTCAAATGAGACATCTGCTAGTTACAGGAGGCCGTACAAGCAACGCGTGAGATTGTACCAAGTACCGCCGCTTTGCAACCACTCGTGGTGGATAACTGCGTTGCGCAAGTCGGAGCATTCAGGTCTGTGTAACCGGGGGCGGCGTTGATATTTTGCAGCTTTCAAGTTGTCCGGGACATGAGTACGCGCTGTTCCCAGCTGGTTGGAGCGACTGCGGTTGTTAAAAGCCGGTAACGCAAGTGGCTGCGAAATTTGGTGTACACCGGCTCTTCGACGCAGTTCGAACGGATTTTGCGTGCCACCCAGTCACTGAATACAGAATGTCACAATTACCTGGGGCGAACATGGCTTCGGTGCAACTCTTCGTGGGCTGCCCTGCGGCAGATATTCAGTTGCCTTCTCGGGTGCGCGACGACCGACAGGTGGAAAATGAGAACAACCCATTGAAGAGTTAACTAAGCGAGAAGTCCTTGCTGAAGATGCTATTCAACGCGGTGGCAGAACGAGTCAATGCGTGCATACAACAGCGTTCACTGGCCCTGGGTAGGCAGATCATGGCGCCGTACCTTTCCCTGTGAATGGGTGCTCCGCGGTGGACATTCTGGTTCGCCTGACGCCAATTTCACGTGCTTGATTTATTCGACACTGGCAGACTGTCCGCATATGCGATGCGTACTCACATGGTGTTATGTGGATAGTTGGTTGAGCGAGAGGTACGTAGACAAGGCACTACAAGATGCACGGTTACAGCTGCACATGCAAATTCAACCGTCAGTGGCGTATGCTGTGCGCCCTTGTGTGCCATGTGTACTATCTCAGGAGCAGGAGTTTGGAGGAGCCATGGTAACCTGCCGTTGGGCGGTGGCGGCGTCAGTCAACCCGGAGAATGACACCGAGGTCACAGGTGGCTTGGAGATCCGGTCCCGTGAGCAGCCCGGTTAACTGCTGTCCATGCCGGTGGACCGAGGGACAAAATTACGTGAAGCGGAGGAGCTGGGGGATCAGCTGAGAGTTCAGTTGTGTAGCATGGGATCCGCAGCTTTCTCGCGCACAGTGCTCTCCTTGCGCATGCTTGTGGACTTTATGTCAAGTAAAGTTGATGTCAGGATGTTTTGCACAACCCAATATTGCAAGGATCCCTTGTCTCTTGTTTCCGTTGAAAACGTACGACGTTTGAACTGTTACTGCCAAAATGTTCAACTGGCTCCCCGGGGTACAGGTCACACGATTGATGTCCATAGCGCAGGCGCACGTCCGACGCCTACCACAGATTGCCACGTTCCCGATTCAGGGCGCAGCCTAATAAGCCAAAATGAGCCAACAGACGAAAGTCGAAGTTGGTTCATCGAGTGACGGAGGTGCCGCTAGCATCCACGTTGCCCAGGGGAACAAAATTCCGAAAGCTGCATAGCTGCACATCGGCCGTATGCAGACAACGGAGTAAGCGGCCGAGGCTTAGGAAGGAGGTATTCCAGTACCGTGACACTGACGTGTGCAACTTGTGCTTCAAGGGGGACCACGGAGTGCACAACAATGCACACGTGGAGTGGACGATGTGTGACTTTTGCGAACGCTGGTACCATTTTGCTCATGTGATTGCTATGTGAGAACAGAACACTTTTCCTGCGTGCACAGTGAGAGACATTGAAGGAACTTGTGCTGCAACATTGATTCGCCGCCACACGTACCATTGCATTTACAGGATCACTTCTCTTTCAGAGCCACAGTCATATGCGCCTCAGTTTGCAATAATAGTTTAAGATGCCACTGCGCCTCCTCACACTTACCACCACCCTCATATTTTGCTTCATTGATTCACCATCACGGGAACCATTGTATTTCCGTGGTCACTTATCTTACAGAGCCACAATCATACGGGCCGCTCTTCGCCGTCCTAATTCACACAGCCACCGCATCTCCTCATATGCACGGCCTCCACAGTATGATGCATATGTGAAACCTACTTAAAGTTATGTTTTCATTTAATTAATGACAGCCCTTCCACAGCAAAAATAACAGGCACCCTCAAACCTACCGGCTCCGCCATGTGATGCATCGCTGAAACTCACTTCCAGGTATCTCTTCATTTCAATAATGACAGACCGTCCACAGCCCAAATAACATGCGCCGACGTCCAAGTGTAACCTGCCACCGTCTCTTCCCCCCGTACCGGCGACAATTTAACTTCCCTCAGTGATCCATCTACAAAGGTAACGTTGCATTTCGATGATGACATCCCTTCCATAGCCAGAGTACATCTCCGCCGCCCCACGGCCAAGTTTACCGCTGTCCCTGGACCTCCCAGCGCAGACTGGTGCCAGTAGATCAGGCGTTATCGAATGTGATCGAAAGCTAACATGCATTTTAGATGATGACCTCCCTTTCAGCGACATAGCCCAAATGGGCCGCAATGCGCCATCCTCGTTAGCGCCCTGGGTCAACCTGTGACATACGTGCGCATCCCCGCTCCGTCATAGCACCCGGTTCGGTCTCCCTTCGTTTTGCAGGTTCGTCTACGTTTGACATTCCTTACAGAAAGGAGCAACGGCCCATTTCAGGGCCACACTCTGTCCTGTGCATTGTCGTCCCCATCGCATAGGCAACGTGCAGAATCTGCACATTCCTTGCGGCGGGCTACAAAGTCACAGGTTCATTGGGTGTTTCCGTAATCTTCGGACAACATATGGGACAATTAATACGTCATGACCAGTGACGCACCACTGCAAGGAATGCGAACGACATGCTTATCGACTAAGTACTAGGTACGTTCAACTTATGTAGTTATTTTCAACCATGAACATGCCGCTGTAGCCATACATTCTTCGAAAACTTTTTTCCCCATTTTACTCAGTTTTAGAAAAGTTTACCTCGTGGCATCCTCATTCAGTCCTGCAATAATACTTGATGAACCTTTTTTCAGTATGCTCGCTTGGTGGTTGTTGAGCGTTCGCAACGCCCCTTACTAAGACAAAAATATTCGCTTTTGGTTTGAGCGTCACTCTGCCCACCTTATACATTCATACGCCACCTTACAAACGCACGGCGTTTATCAGTAAACGGTGGGCACGTGCATGTCCACCAATTCTACTGACAGTTCGTTGCTCCAAGGATTCACTTTTAAATCAGTACGTCTAGTTATTCTACCCAGCGGGGTTAATGTATAAATATCTTGCAGCACCATTAATTAACGTAAAACCGGCAGCAACTTTAGGTAAGATTATTGAACACAGAGCACTAGCCTTATTTTTATATTACGGTAACATTTACGGAATTCCATCTTCTCCATTTCTCCACATGGAACAGATTAACTTCGTGACCCGTTCGGAGGTAATATTCTTTTAACTATTTCAAATGTTTAAAGAACCGCTGCTTCCCATAAAACTCATTCTACGATATGAGTACTAATCGACTTCTATGCTAACGTACCATTATCTCATTCAAAGTCATCTTTCGTTGTGTGACTCCGCACCATTCCATTTAACACCCTTATTTAGAGAAAGATGATCATCACAAAAGCAATTGGCCGCATTCCTCCATTTAAATATAATAGGTGCGTCCGCAATCGTTCACAGTAGAACCATTTGTGATTAAACTAAATTTTTCTTTCAAGCAGCATAACATGGCCGAAATCTCTTCCATCTGCTGCGTTACCGTATTATGCAACAAGCATGCAGGAGCAGATAGAATTTCACACAAACATTTATTAAAGTACGCATTTTCTATTTATGGAGATAACATTATGCATTATTAATTTCAGCAACATATCTATGCATATTTATATAGCTATATACATAGTATGAAACAACTGATACTTCGGGTTCGTTGTGACGTCACTCTGTCTACCAGGGGTGAACGAATGGAATTATCTACCTGTGTAAATCGTTGATGCGCAGTCGGAGGAATGTTTCAAACATCGATTGGACTCTTACTTGTTGAGTAAAATCGGGTCTTGTTGCTTGTTATATCAATGCAGTGGTTCTATTGGTACCGATTTGCAATGTACACCTTGATTTTTGTGACGAACGGAAGGCGATGGAGTTTACAAAGGATTTTTCCTTCTGCTCGCTACTTAGTGCTCCAATGACCCTACCTTGGAGGTTGTGTTAACCGCAGCCGCCTCGAACTATGGCATTGGTGCAGTTCGCAGATGGCTCAGAAAAGGCAATTGCACAAGAAGCCAGATCGTAGTCTCCCGCAAAACAAAATTATGGTCAGATAGAGAAAGAGGCCTTGGCGATAGTTTTCGTCGTAAAGAAATTTCACAAAGTGCTTTATCGGAGAAAGTTCACATTTCTTACTGATCATAAACCGCTGATGGCTACTTTCGGATCAAAGTCAGGCATTCTTGGCTACACAGCTACAACGTTGGGCCACCACTAGTTTCTTTGCCGACTTTGAGCTGAAGCGCATCTCCACACAGAATATCGGCCAAGCTGACACGCTTTCTCGACTATTGAAAAACCAGCAGCTCCAGGGAGAATTAATCATCACAGCGATTTCCTTGAAGACTGAAGTGAACCAAGTGCTGTTGGAGTCTCAGCCAGCTTTCGTTTATTTACATAGAAATATATATATGGATGCACTTTGTGCTGAGACTGATGTTGCATTCATGATGCTTCTTCACCGCAGTTGTGCTAAACCAACTTACACATAAACTAGGTCTTTTTAATGTGGATAAACTTCGTTAAATTTTATTTGGTTTGTTCTGCGCACATGCTAATCTTCTCCCAAACGGCACACGTCACACATGCAAGTTGTGCTTAACTTGCTTAATCGTATAGCGTGGTATTTTTCAAATAACTCGAACATTTTGTACTTATCACGGATTCACTTATAACCAATTTCTTCTATATGCTCATTTAGCGAGTATTTATGTCGTCATAGGCGTTTACTTTATTCGAATCCGGTATTTTGAGTGATTGGCTATTGTTTGACATCCCAGGTGTGGCTGCGCTTGATATGCATGTTAACAACGTGCCTACCTGTCTATTACCCATTGCCACATCCATCTGGCTTCAGTAGACAGTTGGTCGTTGCTGAAGTGGACGGGGTGAACGGTCCTTGTGGTCGTGCTAGGCTCGAAGAGTGGTTCCATGCAGTCAGTGTGGAGTTGACTACGGTCCAACCACCGCCCGGTATGCATTTGATTCCCCAAATACAGCATGCTTGTGTTTGCCTGTGAAGGAGTTTGGGCCGGATCCGTTGATGAAACGTGGCTCCCATCCGCATGCCTCCCGGTCTTATTCCTTCGGGTACACACCGGATACAGGGTGTGTGAATGGGGCCGTGGGTGGTGCAGCGCAAGCCATCCATGGTCCCTCTGTTTCTACAGGCGTCTAGTGGCTGGCCACACTGACAGGCAAATCCGAAACAGGATGCCGCCAACCATACATAATATATATATATATATATATATATATTCATGTATACATATATATGTTTGGCGGCAACCGGTTTCGGATTTGCCTGTGACTGGGGCCAGCAACAGGATGCCTGTAGAAACAGAGTGACCATGGATGCCTTTCGCTGCACCACCTAGCTCTCCATTCACACACCCCGTATCCAATGTAAAACCGAAGGAATAAGACGACGAGGCTTGTGGATGGGAGCCACGTCTCATCAAGGGAGCCGGCCCACACTCCTTCAACAAGCAGAACAGAAGCATTTCGGCCTAATTGGGAACTCATGCAAACCAGACGTACACAAGTCGGGGGCTAGACCGTAACCCGTTCCACCCAGGATGAAACCACTCTCTGAGCCTAGCACCGTCACAAAGACGGTAAACGCCGTTTCCTTCAGTGAATGACTCAGGCATTCGCGACCGCATGTGCTACAGCACCATGCGCTCGATGTCGATGGAGAACAACCCATCGGTGCTTACAGCTTCCGAACTTGACGCTTCTTCTCTGCATGCATGAGGTCGTCCTCCCGCACTTCGGCAACTGCCTTCGTGATTAGAACACTCTATGCAAGCCGAGCAACCGCATCCGTTTCCCAATAATTCAATCAAGATTAACACGTCAATGGCTCATTTGAACATGTCCAGCAAAGGTAACTTTGGTTTCCCCACGTGTTGCTTCCCAATACTCAGCTGACCGTATAAGAGTTGTTTCGGTATCCGCGTTGAATATATACGGCTTAAATGACTCAACCGCCGCAGGTGTCTTAGTAGAATTATGCAGGCCATTGCATACATCCCACTTCGTCGCAACACTTCCGTGTCTGCAAATCTGTCGCCCCAAATGATGCGCAAAATTCGTCGCAAACACGGCGGATGGAACCGCTTGAGATATCGCACATCCCGCCGGCATATTGTCCGCGTTTCACCGCCGTATAGAACAACGGACATCACCATGGATTTGTACACAATCTGCTTTGTTCTAATAGTAAGCTGAGGGTTGTTCAACACTCGGTACTCTAGATTCCCGAATGCCGCGGCTGCCTTCGAGTCGCGGATGCGCAGCTCACTGTGTAGCTGTTGAGCAGTCGACAAAACAATCCCAAGGTAGTGGTAGCGGGAGGTGGTTTCCAATACTTTATCACCAATGCTGATTCGCGGCAATATTGAAGATTTCACCTCCGGTGAAGACTGTAAGAGGAAGACTATTTTTGCTTGTGTTGACGGTGAGCCGTAATTTGGCAGGTGTCGAAGCCACAGCACTAGTCATGTGCTGCAACTTATTCGCGCAGTGTGCAAAAGAGGCGCAGTCGTCAGCAAACAGCAACATACGGATAGTTGTCTCACCCAATAGATTTTTCGCCCTGAAACGACGGAGGTTCAACAACAAATTATCAGTTTGGTGCTACACACTTATACCGTAAGCACAAGTGGCATCAAAAGCACAAGACATCATTGCAGGAAGATATATATTAAACAGGGCAAGAGCTAAGACACAGCCTTGCTTCACACCAGAGACAACTGCAAAGTCATCCGAGGTCTCTCCACTCAGCTGCACCCTCGCTCACATACCACTGTGCAGACATTTAATTAAACTTACAAACTTACGCGTGCAACCAAACTTACCTGACACCAGCCAAAATGCCTATATATATATATATATATATATATATATATATATATATATATATATATATATATATATATATATATATATGATTTGGCGGTGAACGTATCCGGAGTTGATTGTCATTGTGACGTCCATGGGGACAGGCACAACATGCCGCCGCCTACAAAGGTGACCATGGGTGGCTTGGGCTGCACCGCACATAGTTCCATGCACAAACCCTATATCCGGTGTAAACCTGAAGGAATAAGACCGGGAGACACGTGAATGGGAGTCACCTTTTATCAAGCGAGCCGGCCCACACTTCTTCAAAAAGCAGAACAGAAGCATTCCGCCTAAATGGGATATTACGCAAACCAGACGTACACATGGCGGTGGCTGGACCGTGACCCGTTCCACACAGGATAAAAAAACTCTCTGAGCCTAGCACCGTCCCGAGGACGGTGCACTCCGTCTCTCCAGCGGCGACCAACTGTCTCCTGGAGTCAGTAGGGACAATGTAATGGGTAATAGACAGGTAGGCACCTTGTCAACATTCACGTCAAGTGAATGGACCCCGGGGAGCAAAACAACATCTACTTCTGCAATGCAACATAACTCATCACGCAGGCAAACCTACCACATACGACGCCTTTTTGGCCTGGATTAGTTAATCGAATGGGAGTTTAGGCATTATGCTTCACTTCCGCGTGCAATAGTACATTCTCCTGCACCTGAGCAACCGCTCTTAGCATCAGTCCACGGAGTTCGCGCCGATCAAATTTGCATTGGATTCGCAAACACCTGAGGTCAACATGAGTTTGTCATAAACTCAGCTTCTTCACGTTCTTGTAATGTTATTTCCGGTTTGCTCGAGCGTTGTTACCTGCACTCAGTTAGCCGTACAAAAGCGGTATGAGTATCCTCGTCAAATTCATTCGGTATACATATTTACATACATTGGGGTCCTCCGTGTCCAATGGCTATTGGAATACAACATATGTAAATGCGTTTATCCAAACCTAATTGTGAGCTATCACAAACTGGATACAGACGCATTAGATCTCATAATCAATAATACGACAAACGTGTTTGGGTTTCGTTTGAAGGTCAGACTAACCACCACTTTTGCGGGCTTGAGAATAAGTACCCAATATGAACCGTTGAGGTTTTCCTCAACATTTAGCCATGACAGACTTAAGTCATGGGCATCCATATTTCAAGGAACCCGATATAGCAATTATGAAGCAACTTCTAGGTAGAAGGATAACTAAACTACTCGTAAACTGGTACACTTAGGTGTTGCCGTCTGGGTGTACAGTCTGTTTTGCGTAGGTCATGCTGGGAGATCGCACAGCATGCATATGTCGTGAAGTGTCCACTTCTGGCTCTCCGTGTTGCCCATCTGTTCGGTCATCTGCTACCCGAGGTACGTGCACATACTCAACGAACGATTGATGCGCAAAATTTGGAATTGGCAAGTGACATCAATTCTCTTGAATTGTTTGCATCACACACTTTCGCCAGTTTGTTGACTTCTTCTGTCACCGTAAATATCCACTAATGACTAGAAGGCTTAATGCGAATTCAGTTGCTGTCCACTGGTTCTCTCTCTTAGCACCATTAGCCTTCGTTTCTCTCAGCTACATCATGTTTTCTGCAGTGATTCGTTGTAGGCTCCATACATCTTTGCTCATATCCAGATCTACTAGGAGACATCCCTTGTTTCTCCATCCTGTAATCTTTGAGAACGTCTGTCTCACTTGCCTTTGTCGGCTTGCTGAAGTATTCTGTGACACTGTGGCAATCCGGTAGTGACCAAGCTGCTTAATGGGATCGTTACATCCGGCCACCGAAAGTATTTCATAGCGCTAGGATCTGTCGATCCTCTTAACCTTAGCACTTTTATTTAGTAGAAACTAGTGGTCGTAGGTTCCAAGCTTCTTTGAGCATATCCGCAGCTTGCTAAGTGCTACCCTATTATCTCCAACTTTCATCCTTTGGGACTGTCTGCGTCACATACATTTGTTTTCTGTTAGCTTATTCTGGGACACTTTAGGTATTCACTAGACAATCGAAGGCTTCAACACAATGCCATTGCCAGCCGTCGATACTCCCTCCTTTAGTAACATTAAGAGTTCTTTGTATTACGTTTGGCACCTCTAGTTAGCAGCAGCCATTCGTCGTCAGCTCCAACACTCTTTGCGCATATTCGGAGCTTGCTAACAGTTACTCTTTCATTCTTCTCTGGGAATGAGTGCTTCACGTACATTTGCTGTCTGCTGACTTATCCTGGGACACTTTAGGTATGCACTAGCCACTAGAAGACTTCAACCCAATGCAAATGCTAGCCGTCGATACTCTCTTTTCCTTAGTACCATTATCATTTCTCCGTATTACCTACGTCACCACTTTTCAGCTGCAGCGGGTCATGGTATATAGCATACCTCTTTGCACCAGGAGTCATTCCTTAGCTCTCCAACACTTACTCACTTGAATTGTTTGCATCACACCGCTGGTTTGTTGATGCATTTAGTGCCCTATAGGCATACACTTGTGACCAAGCGTCTGATTGGCATGGCTAAATCTGGCCACTGATAGTCTTTCCTATCGCCACCATCTGTCGGTCGCGTTAAATTCGACACCTTTGTTTAGAAATATCTAGTGGTCTTAGGCTCCATGCATACGCCGTCATCCAGTGCTTCATATGAGCCACTCCTTATCTCAATAACCTTTATTCCCTTAGAATAGCCGCATCCAACCATTCCGCTGCCTTACCGAAAATTGACCTTTAGATCTCTCTTGCGGCAACCTAGTTATTTTCACTCTTGTGCTGCGCACGCTTTCGTACTACGCTAGCTACGTGTTGTTCACGCACCTTGCAACCACCACTAATATTCTAACCCTCTTTGCTCTCTCACCACGCAAATTTTGG
>CALYDF020004385.1:0-18381 GCA_944474145.2 Dicrocoelium dendriticum
ATACGCTATCATCTAAATATTTTGCGAACTGTGCTCGAGCGTATGAAAGAGTGTGGCTTGAAATTAATAAAGTCCGAATTTGTGTTCTTATCCGATTCTGTTTGTTACCTCAGTTACAAACTGGACAAAACTGATTTGTATATCCTGTAAGTTAAAATAGCATCTATTTTGCAGGCACTTCAGCGCAAGCATAATGATAACCTAAGGTCCTTCCTAGGATCGTTGTCGAACTCTCGTCGTTTCCAACCGGATGCCTCAACCATTCTTGCCCCATTGAACGAACTGCTACACAAAATGCCTCGTGGATGTGAAAGAGCGCGAATCAATCGGTTTTTGATTGTACAACGTAGTGTCTAGTTTCTGCATCTGTTTTGGTCCACTACGATAGCGAAATACAGTTAATCTCACAGTGTGACGCGGCTCCATAAGTAGTCGGAGCAGGTATATGTCACAAAAGGTCGAATGGTGTTATTCACCAGATTGCGTTTGCCTAACAAATTTTACAACACGCTAAAAAGAATTACTCCCAGTTGGATAAAGAAGCCCCATCAGTTATATTTGTTGTCAAGAGGTTTCATCAGTACATTTGGGGCAACTATTTCGAAATACAAACAGACCACACACCACTGATATCCTTGCTGAGCGTGTATAAAAGAATCGAGCAGATGTTTTCAGCGAAAATGCCATGCTGAGCATTAATATTTAGCGCATCTAAATACCAAATCTGCTATATTCCTTAGTTGAACAATCAAACAGCTTACACATTAGGCAGGTTACTACATGCGACCCCAAACGAAATAGTGGAGGAACCAGTAAAGCTAGCGCATCTAATACAACACCTCGATACCACGCCATTTACATGTGACATCATGTGGCAGTGGACCGCTCGTGACCCAAAGCTGTCTGCTGTAATACGATTTACAAAAATCGGCTGGCCTACCACGCTCTCCGTCGAGCTTAAGCCTTACGGACAAGGGAAAAGTGATTTGAGCCTTAACGATGGATGCTTGTTTCAGGGATCCCGCCTGATGCCACCGACAAAGGCACGGTCGTTCATTTTATATTAACTCCATAACGCACATCCAGGCGTGGCCGGAATAAATGCTTTGGAGCGCGGTTTTTGCTGGTGGCTTGGCCTAAATTCAGAAATATGGTAACTATGTAAAACTTGTTGTCTGTGTCGGCAATATCAGTGAAATGAACCTCCGGGTCCGGTACAACCATGGCTTTGGCCTGCAAAGGCATGGCAACGCATCCATGCGGACAACTTTGGTGCATTTTCCTGCTGCTAATTGACACTCATGCAAAATGGATATATTTTTTCAGTTTGCCCGCCCTACTACGGAAACAACTGTCTCAAACCGCGGTCCTTATTTGCTATATTTTGGATACTAGTGACACTGCACGGACAATGGGCCACGTTTCACTAAAAAAGAATTTGAAATCATAATGGATATCAATGGTGTCCAGCACGTCCGTACAAGTCCATATTCTCTTGCTTTTAACGGGCCAGCTGAAAGGGCGGTACCGACAATTTAAAGTGATCTCTTGAAACAAAAACCATTACCTATTCAGACGAGATTAAACGTTTGCTGTTTCCTTACAGGATAAGGTCGGCGGAAGCCATTAGTAAATCACTCGTGGTTATGATGTTTAGCAGAACACTGCGCACGAGACTGGATCTTCTCTTTCTACATCATCGTCTACAAATGGAGAGTAAACAAGACAAGGCGGTTGCATCCAAGATGACCGTAACACTAATTGGTAGCTAGTGATCTTGTATACACACGACTTCCCCATGAGCACTGCTTGGAACCCGCAACTGTAATTAAAGTTGAATGCACCCAAACAAACCTTGAATTGAATGGTCGGGTAGTACGGTGACACTCAAATCACACACGCCCAAGTTGTGTTGGCGTAACAGCAGACGAACTTTTGAGTGAAACAGATTCCGTACAGCTGGAAACGGAAGCACTCCCCTCCCAGTACTGTGTACACACCTCAGAACTCACCATCGCTTCGTAGACATTAGCGTACGCATAAACATGCTGGCCGTATGGTGTAAGGATTATAAATATTTCAAGAGATGAGGGGATGTCGCGTACGCGAATGACTTTGATCAGTTTACTTCAGCTGTGCGCGGATTGGTCACTACTTACAACAGCCAGTCACTCATCTGATATGCACCTCAGTCTTGCAAAGCGAATTCCGTGAGTCGTACCTTGCCCAATTGACTGATAAATCTGCTACTGTTCAGACTTCTTCTGACGGCTGAAGTTAGGTGTCTCGGAAGATTGCGTTACATGCCTAGCCGTACTACCTTTTACGCTCTAGGAGATTTCTTCGGCTTCAGGCGACGAACGATGTCTGCAATTTCTGTGAGGGATGACGGTGAGCAATCCGCGTCACATCGTGACTGGGTTAATGTTGAAAAAGGTGAGATTTTGTTTAGTGGGTGGTTTAGGAGGTTGCTAAAATACTCTATCAAGCTGGAAACCTTCGCTTCCGTATCGGAGATAATTTAGCCTTCCGAATTGTGCAATATCGGCAATGATGAATGGCGCTTGCTGGAAACTAAACAGCAGCAACTACAGAGATGACTCAAATTGCCAGAATTTGATGCAGCTCCCATGTTACCTGCGATAACAGCCTAGTAGCCTTTTCGATCATTCCGTGCTGAGCGGGTTGCCCTCGTTTCAAACGACGGTATTCCAGGGAATTCGTGAGAAGTGCTTCTCTCGTTTTAGCAGACAAACGGATAGTATCATCAGTACTGCAGTCAGTTACAAGCTTACAGGCCGAGCCCACGGCAAATATAGATGAGCGTACAAATGACCACTTTAGCCTAGACCAACGAGCGTCGACAGAGTTTGCTTCAGGAAATCCGAGTCGTGGTGCACTGGCAGAAATTTCCGCTTCTATTGATGCCTTAAGGTATCGTAAGCAGTCAGTATTAACCATCGTGGCAACGTTGGTACGCTTTGGTGGAAGGGTCTTGCGGCGTGTTGTTCAGCGGTGTCTCAATTTGGCGCAGGAGTACGTTGACCGAAGAACCCATATTGCCCGTTTCAGCCCATCTGTACGCGCGACTGTCATCGATGGAGGATATCCACTGTGATCGGATCACGATGTATTCTTTCTGGCTTGCTGGACGACCATCGTTGGAGTACCACCTCAGAAGATGCGTCCTAGGATGCTGGTTACGCACAACCGGTTAAGGTCAGCGTAGCTAAGCAAGCGGTCTCTATTAGTACAGCGCTATCCAAGGGCATATCTCCAGAGTATATGACGGGTCTGGTCGTTCCTAGGCCCGGTTCGTGCATTCCAATCCCCAGCAATAATGCAAAGGTTGCCTTTTGAAACATGGCTCACCACTCTTTGTAGAACACCGCAAAATTCATCTTGTCTTTTTCCTCTGAAGGTAAAGTTAGTACGCAGAGGTTTTGGCCAGATTCACTGGGTGAACTTTGAAGGGTGCAAACAATATTCTAGCTGATACTGGCTTCCATGAAAGGGGAGCGTAGTGTGCCTGGCAACATAGTTCGATGGCCATCCCATGCTTTCCAAAATTATCTTCCGGCTCACTGTGGTTAAGCCAATAGAGGTGTCTACACCAGGGACTTTGATTTGTCGAGAGTCACCACCTGGTATTCGAGATGCTGACAGACATGCTATCTGGTAGTCATGTAGTGTGCGCATGGTCAACACTTGGCTTTCCACATCCAACGGGATCCTGACATTCCAGCATACAATGAATAATGGCTTCCGGGGAATGAGCGACCCAGCTAGCTTACTCGTTCCTCTGGCCATTAGGTTGGTGCAGAGAACGTTGTCTATCGGGAATGTGGTAGCATGAAAATAATCGCGGGTAACTTGCATGTCATGAAGCATCGTGGGGTTTATGGATATATATGAGGACCCAAAGCTCATACGGCTTTTGTTCGAGGGTTCACTTCTTAACTTTGTACAGTCAGCTGCTGCCTTCAACGCAACAGGGATCCAAGAAATTGTCGTAACTTCTGGCCGATGAATCGGGATCGATCCCTTTCGTCCACTTGTCAGGAGTGACGTCGCACGTGGGGACCAGTTCACTGAGAAATGTGTTCTCGGCTACCGTCATCTGATTTTGTCCGTCTGCTTGACGTTTAACCGGTGGGTGGCCGCTGTCATGTACAAGCAACGTCTTGGAGCTACAGCTGAGATCTGGGTAACAGGCGGAGTCCACAGATAGGCGGACTACCCCGGAACGGCAAGGCAGGTACCCTACCAGTGGTGCCAATATTTCCTGGCACCCCGCATGTTGCCAAGCTGAATGATGCGATGACCGGTGCGCATTAACACTAAAAGAACATTTTATGTCTCGACTAAGCAATGGATCTTCTTTCTCATCATTATTCCCTACTTGTTAGCTGAGGTTGGGCAACACGCCTCAAGTAATGGTTCGCAATCCAAAAAGCTAAGCTGCTGAAACTTTACGCTATAAAGGATAAAATTAGCAATTACAGTCCAACCCGCTTTATTGTCCACTATCGGGATATTTTAAAGTGGGCAACCAAGCAGGGTGGAAGTAACAAATAGTACCAATTTTGCAAAAGCGCGTCAACCATTCAATTACTGTACATTTTATTACTTGGATTATTATAGAAACTGACGTTACTGTATAGTATACAGAGAAAACAATCCAACGTCAGTTGCACATTTGTTGATCTGCTACTCCAGTCACTTGTGGACTGATGCACTTCAAATTGGAGAAGCAATTGTTGCCTAGCCACCGAAAAGTCCGTAGGTATACAGATCGTTCACACAGTTATTTGCTCTCAAATGCAAAACACGCGCTGCTTGCTGCTACTCACAGGGGCATCCATCAAGTAATACTCTGAGTCGCTGCCTTCTTTCTGTTCTAGTCGGTTCTTTAAAATTTTACTGACCATCTCATCTTCAGCATTTGTCAGATGTAAAGTACACTTCACATCGCAGTCAATGGCAATGTACCCTTCCGCATTGATGTCTGGGATTGTGCAAGCGCTGAATTTGTCCCTAGCGATGACAGCGTCATCCGGAAGTTCATCGGATGCTAGTCGCCTGAAGTCAACATACTGAAAGCATGCATTATTATTGCACCGGTTATCTGTCACCAACATCTTGCAACCAACTGAATTGCGTTTACACAAAAATCTTGGCGCGGACAGCCACCGCCAACTATGAGCCAGATAACACGTCATATTTAATATGATAAAGTACTCGGTTCCCAATTTCCTTTCTGTAATGGATTTTTCTATTCAAAATAACACCTCGGTTTATCGGTTGAAGAGTGCTGGTCGCATTTGCTGACAATAGTTCCATGTGAGTATTTTTCAGGCCGTCTACCTGTAGATGTCTTGTACAATTACACAGGAGCAACATAATTTTTGTGCCACTTTGGCTTAGTTCTCTGTCCTATTCATGGACTCACTCGGTGAAAACTTCTCTTGTCATCCACGCATTTTTGTTAGCTCTGTAAGTCGACAGAGTCGTAGACAATATAGCATTCGCGGCACCTGACGGGCCAGGGATACACACGAGAGAACATCACGATATGGAATCCTCCATGCTGCCATTCAGCCTGCCTGAAATTCAAGAACAAAGAACTCACGCAAAAGTCGTTTAGAGGCCGACCGGCGAACAGCCAGCTTAAAAGAAAACACGAGTTCGTTGTCCACCCACAATTTTTCTACCATCAAAAACCCTGTCATATTTGTGTGCTGAGGCCCAAGGTCTTTTTAGGAAGTTGGAAAAACTTAGAGAACGCCAGGCGTCACAAACGCAGGATCTCTTCATTAGTACGGAAACCTGGTTAAGTCTTGAGATAGCAGCTTCTGAAGTCCATTACCTGGTATGTCACTGCTTCGGAATGACAGAGCTGGAAAACGTAATGGCGTAATTCTGTATTACAAGGCTAACCACTGATGTGAAGTTAAGGAGCACCCAGAGACCCTTGCTCCAGATTCGCTTTGGTGCCGGCTATGGTGGCAGAACAAATATACATGTATTAAAGTTGTGATTTACCATCATCTAAACTCTAAGTGAAAAATGGACTCCAAACTGAACCACGTACTTCAGGTTCCTTTATGACATACATTTAGATTCTTATCGCAAGCGACTTAAATTTATGCGACCTGGCAATAGCGGTGACCGATAGCAAGCCGTTTAAAGCCTGTTTACAAGAAGTAATTTCCAGCTACCCACTGTACAACTACGTGACCTGTCCCACCAGATTTCTATTTGCTAAAGCAGCCCGTTCTTGATCTTGTAATCACCAACAAAGAACTCATAGTCGACGGAAGAAGTGCTAGCCCACCACCTGATCGCAGTAAGCATGTGACTCTACGGTTTAGCTATGTTCTGCGGAATATCAGGAAGATGATGATAACGTGTAAACGGTCTCACACTACCACGTGTTGTCCGCACTTGTTAAGAAGTTATCTTCGCCCTTCCTAACAGGATGCCCCTAGAAGTCACCCGGGACACTAGCACCTGTATATTTATCACACTGGGAACGCACGCGTTTAAGCAGACATCCTTCCATCGTCAAAGGAGAAGGCATTTCTTAGGAGCTGAACACATAAATGCATCTGTTTGAGAGACAGCATGGAGAGCTCACTAAGGCTCCCCGAATTCCGAAACCTGGACCGCCTTTGTGGCACAGCGTAACTGCTGTGTGTGTCTGAACCGCGAGGACAAGGTGACGCATCAGCAGCAGTTAATGAAGAGATTCTGCACGAACCGCAAACTTATACGGCCATGTTAGTGGATTTCCTAAAGTGTAACGCGGAATTCCAGCACTGATCATGACTGACGGGTTCACGCGATCAGCAACAGAAGCACCCGGTCACTTACGTTTCCATTACTCAGAAACTTTCGAGAGAGTAACGGGACAAACGGTTATCATTGTGTCTATTGTCCCACCCTCAAGCTTATATAAAAGTGCTTTTATTGCAGTAAGTGTGTCAAAGAAACTGTTTTATCTGCACATCCATAGCTACCAGATTAAATAACATTCGACCGAAAGCTTTATAGGCAGCAGCCAGTGATCCGGCGGAACCTCTGGCTATATTTTATCAACAATTTATGGGCGAGAACAGTAAACCAACAATATGAAAGTAAGTTAACACTCATGTTCATAAGGGAGGTAATCTCACTGACCAAACCACTTACCGTCCTATAACCCTACTCCCTGTGCTTTCCAAGGTTATGGGGTCTATCATCGCTGTTGTACTCATGCATTATCTGCAAAATCACAAGATGATAATATCAGAGCGGCATGGCTTCTAAAAAATGCCCTCATGCACTACGATCTTGTTAACCGCCAGCAACAGCTAGAATGAACTAGTTGACGGTGGGGCTGAAGTTGATCTCATTTACTTGAATTTTGCTAAGGCGATTGATCGTTTAAATCACCGATTTCTCCTCCATTAACTTCAGGACTATGTTTGGTAACCCACCGCGGTGTCCGATAGGAAATTTCCTGCACGAATGTCGGTGGAAGCTAGATTACTATAATCCCTTTTCAATGCAACTGAGGTGGATTAGGCGTACAACTACGCTTGGTGCTCGGGCCCCATTTATGTTTGATATTTATAAACGACCTGGCGAGGGAAATTACGCCCAGTTTTCTGTGCTTCGCGCATGATATCGAGTTATGGTTAGCGATCAAATAACTGAAAGATCACGGAAAGTTCTAACAGGACCCCAATACGCTTACAAACTTGTCAGTTCTGAATATATTACCATTCACCTTCGAAAATTGTTACGCTGTTCATTTGCGCTATAAGTATAACTTCGTGTATATGCCTGAGTCACATATATCGTAAACAACTTCCGAAGAACACCACTTTTGTGTGCTCATTCAAAGTGACCTTAACTGTTTAAAGCCGTCAGACTCAGCTGCGAATAGAGCCAACCAGCACGTCGGCTGGCTGCGGAAAGCATTCGAAATTTCCGACCCATCCATTCTCCCCATCCTCCCCTTTACGAGTGCATTCAAGCTGAATACGCCATCCAAGTTTTGCAACTTTGGTTGAAATGAGACAGAATTGAAAAGGAAACCACAAAACGTTGCAACGAAGACCGTCAAGGGCTTACGAAACCTGCCCTATCATCGAAAGCTAAAGTCACTGGGAGTATTCAGTGGCCGCTACCCAAGGCTGCGCAAAGATATATTAGTTTACCAATTATTGAGTGACCCTAATCACTTATCCTGGCACTTGCTGGGACTAATTCATAACACCAATCCCAGAGGTAATTCTCTGAAATTATACGCACCCTATAGCCATTTGGAAAGCCGGCGGAGTTATTTTTATCCTCGGGAGCGCCAACCCTGCAACGCTCTCCAAAAGTTAGTTGTTTCTTCTCCAACCTCGAATATTTTTCAAAAACGGTTGGAAATAACCCTTGGCCACCAGCACTTAGTTGCCTAAACTGTGCTACTTTGTAATATCTTAAGTAGTCATCCAAGCCGGATTAACATTTTACATAAAATTGAGGAGGCAATATAGAATTGAGTAATCTTACTTTTAATTTCCACCCAGAGTCCATCAACTACAACTACCCTAAGTTGCCTCGTCGTTCGCAATAAATTCTTACTTGCATCATTTTTATGCTGCAGCTGATCAGCAAGTTATACAGTCAAGTAGACAACATCTATATTCTGATAATTGTATTTTTACCCCACCATCCTGCGGGACTTGTCAATAACTGCTTTTTTACTTGGCTTAAGTCATTGTTCATTGTTCAAGTTAAGAAAACTGTGGCCAGGTTCACGCCACCAAAATATCATAGTTTCTTAATTTTTCCAATCAAAACCACTTTTCTTTTAGCCGTGTCTGATACATTCACAAAACACTGGACAGTGATCCTATCCATGGTTGTTTTCAATCCGCTGAGCTCGTCGGTAGAAACGCAAAAGAGCCCAGTGGATTTGCTCGGTAAAAATGGCCTGTTACGTCCGCACTTTACTCGTTGTCATCATCAAATGCAATCAAAATCCAGGCAATAGAAGTTTCAGCCAATTTTCACAGCTTGCTCTCTTCATGGGACTATCTTCACCTTGGGTACGTTAATACACAATATGATTACTATTCTTCTGCCTTGGTAAACATCCTTCAGTGGGAGCAAAGGTTATTCATAGTCTTCCTCCGAATTCTTCAGCCCTTTTCTTCAGAAGCGAGCCTGTTACTTTTTAGGTTGTGCTAACACACTGACAACATTCCTACCTTCAATGTAATCTCAATTTCTTCCTCCTTTCTTCATCGCTTCCTTTTCTGTAAGCTTGCAAGGATATGCAACAAATTCTGCTGCAGTTCCCTTTCGCTGGTAATCAATTGGACTAGGTAAGTCGACAAATGTGTAAATCATGCGATAACTTGGCTTGCAAAGTTCCAGGTGGATAAGATTTAAATTTGTCCAAAACATCTAAATTTTCTGGGTGGGCAAAACCCAATTTCCATCTTCTTTGAGTACGGTCCCAGTGATCGCTGTGACTAAGGTTCACTTCAATGTGAACCACAGTCCATTACATTGAGATCGCGCGTCGCAATCCAATCACACCACGTGTAGTCCGAACTTGACCCTCTAATTAACAACACCTTTCTGTTAATGGCCACACTTGTACGTAAACCAAATGTGGAGTGGAAATTATACCTACCTTTGCTCAGGTCTCGAGTTTTGAATATGGTCGAGAGTTTGCCCACAGCTATCTGTACATGTAACTTGCGTGAGTATTGAATAAGGTGGGTAACTTTTTATGATTTGTCAATAAGGCCGCTAACATCCTTTTTGCATTGACGCGATCGCACTGGCGAATTGAGTTAAGCTTAATAAAATATAATCCCAGCCATGGGGTGAAATTGACCAAGCGACAAGAGCACAGCCTACGAAGCTGGGCAATTAAGCGGTGAGGCGACCCCGGCAAAGGGCAGTTAGACAGTGAAAAGTTAGACTATTTATGAGAAAAGCACTTGTATTTTGTAAATGTGTGCAATAAAGCGAGGTGAGCTGTAAAGCGGGTTAGTAATAAAGCCAATACGACTGTATTTCAAACCGAGTACACGACAATTTGTATCGAGCCACAGCCAACAACTTGCTCTGAAGAATGCTGACATAGTGCGTTTTAGAAACAAACGCATGCGGATAGGCGCGCAGTATCCCAGTGGCATCCGTCACGTTCGGATAAAAGTGAGGAACCTCCAACTTTCCGATATCTGAAGGATTCCGTTTCCACGGGTATTGATCGTCATTGCGTTGAAATTTTATCTAGCTGTTGTACACAGGACACTTTAACGGGTCTTATTAAGCAGTCGCATCTGTAATGTGTACCCTCCGAGTTCAGTAATGAAAAGGCATGTCTTCCTACCGTCTTATTTAAAATAGCGCTTCAGAAACATTTCATGATCAGCGTACGTCCAGCCTACAATAGCGATCATTTCGCCTTACGGTGCACAAGCCATGCTGTCCTCAGCTGTAGCACGGTGTACTGGGAAAATAATTGGCGCCACGTGACTTGTCGATGACCGAACAGGCAGCACACCGCGTTAATCTTGGCAGCAAAAATTTACCTGGTGGGCCAGATGCCTGACAGCACAATGTTGTCGGTTGTTCATTAGCGTTCACCCAAATACCCACTATGTTTTCCTTTACAATCATATAATACGCCAGTAAATTGTGAAAGTGTAGAGATGAAGACTTATTACTGATGTTTGTGCTCTGATGACCGAAAGACAACTCCGGGGACCTGAGATGATGGATTTAGTTATTGTCCAAACCAACGCATCTGCAAAGATTTGGCTGCACATTAGTTAAGCTTAAACTAACAATTATCCGTATAGTGCAACTTTGGTCCCATGACTGGTACAGAAAGCCACAGGAGTTAACCGTGTAAAATATAAGGAAAAAGCGTTTTATTGTTGTTGTATACGTAAGGTCAAAACGCACGAGCAAGTTAAAAGGTCATTCTGATAAACGGACTGCTGTAATCTGATCAATGTCTAACTGGGTGAGTACATAAAAGTGTCACAAGGAGAATGATGAACCAATAGGGAAGCAGGGAATTGGACGCTTTGTGTGTGTGTCTGGGGTTGTGTGCACCTGTCTGTTTAGACTAGGTCAAGAATGCTGACAGAATACACAACATCACCTCTCCGCCTAATCGTTTGATACGTCAAATCCATATCGATTCGGTCGTGTTTGTTCTCGGCCTGTCCTGCGGAGCTGCGGGCTTTGTGTGGTTGCGTCCGTGTAGGTTGGTGGCATATGCTCCGTTTGTCTGATACTCGTGAATAATCTCCGGGCGTTGACTGTGCGGCCATCCTCCAACCGGTAAGTGCCTGGCCCACATGCACGCGTTATTCTTATCGGATCTGATAACGTGGGCTGTCCTTTTGATGCAGTGTTGACCTTCACGCGCACGAATGTTCCGGGCTGGAGCGGAGTAGTATGCGGCCGGTAAGTGGCCTGATATCGATGGCGACGATCTAACTCGTCGGAATTATTGGTTGCAGGAATAGAAAGTGCGGCATTCAACTTTGTCCGAAGCTCACGCCCAAGCATGAGTTTAGCTGGCGTTTTGTCTGTAGCTCGGGGGTGTGCGGTTCGGTAAGAAAATAGTGCTTGTAGTACTGCATCCTCCCAACCTGTACCAGATAAGCGAATAGTTTGAATACTCTCTTTCAGGGATCGATTGAACCGCTCTACCATGCCATTTGCCGCTGGATTGTACGGCGTTGTACGTGAGTGCCGGATAGCGTGAAGTTGAAGGAACGAATGAAACTCGGGGCTTGTAAACTGCGGCCCGTTGTCCGTCACTATCTCCTCTGGTAATCCGAAACGGGAAAACATATATTTCAGCCATCGAATAATGCTGGCAGTAGTCACCTCTCCACACAAATGGACTTCCGGCCACTTACTGTAAAAGCAGGTCGCCACCAAACAGTTCCTTTGATGCTGAGGCGCTGAGCTAAATGGACCCATGATGTCAACAGCTATCTTGGCCCACGGTCGCATAGGATAGTCAATGGGTTGTATAGGGGATGAAACCGGCCTTGAACTCTTGTCTGCCCTTTGACATGAAGAGCAGTCATGAACAAGTTCTTCTATTTCGCGTGTCATTTTGGGCCACCAGAAGTATGCGTCAACCTTGCGCTTCGTACGAACGATACCAGGGTGGCTTTCGTGAGCACATAGCATGATCTTTTGTATCAAGCTCCGAGGAGCCACAAATTTCTCGCCACGCATTAAGCATCCATCTATAAATGAAAGTTCGTGACGCAACACATAGTACGGACGAACCTCGCCTGTGATCTTGTTATTTTGTGGCCAACCGTTTAGCAGAAACCCCTGAACGTGGCAGAGTGTCTCATCTTCCTGAGTCGCCTTCTGGAGTTCTTCCTTAGTCAGGGCTGAGATTGGTTCATTACTCAGGGAAGACACCATTAACCTCTCATTATCATCCTCATTATTTTCAGTTTCGTTGAGTGGCAGTCGAGAGAGCCCATCCGCTACCTGATTTTCGCGTCCGGGACGGAATTTAATTTGAAAATCGTATGTTAACAATCGTGCATACCAGCGATGTATCCGAAGTGGCCTGATTCCATTTGTTCCCCGAGTAAGTAAACTAGTTAGCGCTGTGTGGTCTATAAGAAGAGTGAAGGGTCTTCCGAACAATAACAAATTCCACTTCTCACAGGCCCAAACACAGGCAAGGGCTTCTTTTTCCCCGGCAGAGTAAGAAAGCTCCGCCGCCGACAATTTTCTGGAAGCGTATGCAATAACTCTTTCATGCCCATTTTGAATTTGAGATAATATGGCCCCCAACCCAATGTTTTATGCATCAGTAGAGACAATCGTTGGGCAGGTCTCGTCGAAAATCGCCATAACTGGTGTGGAAGCAATGCGGCGTTTTATCTCCTCAAATGCCTTTTGTTCGGGTGGACCCCAAACAAATATACTTTTCTCCTTTGTCAGTTCACGCAGTGGCTCAGCAATATTAGTGAAATCCTGCAGGTAACGTAGGTTGTAAGAACACATACCTAGAAAATGCTTTATTTCGGTGGAGTTCTGTAGGCAAGGAGCCTCGGTGATGGCACGTGCGTTTTCAAAACTCGGCTTCATACCGTCATTTGTTATAATGTGGCCCAGAAACTCGATCTCACTAGCATTAAATTTGCACTTCTCGAGGTTTAATCTGAGGTTAAGATCGTGTTGTCGACGTAACACAGCTTGCAGTCGTGAATCATGTTCTTCTGGAGTCCTACCGAAGGGACGGTTATTTCCGCGGGTAACGTACACAGCAACTGAGGATTCACGGCCCCAATTTGCAACACAATCACCACAAATCCTCGTATTTCTACCGGGGCCTTTGTATAACTGTCCAATCGATATGCTAAAGGATGTATAGGCATGTCATGTAGGTGAATGTCATAAAAACTACTCGGTACTATAGTGATAGGAGAGGCTGAATCAAGTTCCATGTCAACATGTGTTATTCTATCGTGTGCAATAACTGTAACAGTACGAATGTCAGGCATAGGTAGTTTAGGCTCTGGACAATTGGAACGATAGTTAGACACGGTACTTGTGTTATCAATGGAAAATACATTTTCAGAGGACTGTAACTGTTGATTAGAAACGGAATCTGTAGGATTCAACTGAGAAATGCGTGCTGAACGACAACAACGAGCAAAATGTCCACGCTTACCGCACTTTTTACAATCCATTTCTAAGGCAGGGCACTTGGTAAAATTGGCTTTATGCTGTAGGCTGCCGCAGCGGAAGCATTTCTGTGGGGATTGGAATTCGGTTGGCGAGCGATGTATCTTGGCAACCTCCTGTATGTCTGCGTGGGTGGCGAAACATCGCAACTGTTCGGCCGTACATGTTTTGAGGCGAGCTAATTCCACAGCCTTACCCCAAGTCAATTTGGAAGCGTCTTCGGAAAGTAGGCATTCCCGAATTCGGTTGTTGGTGATACCACTAATCAACTGCTGCACTAGCATTACGCCCTCGATTCTATTTTTCGGTATGGTTGAATACTCGCAGGGTCGTACACCGCGAATCAGGCGATCAACGAAACCGTCTAGAGTTTCCGATGGTTCCTGTGTAAGTCGGCCGAATTTGAGGCGAGCCATGAAGAGATTTGTACGCTGTCCCCATGACTTGTCCAGCACCTCTAGCGCTTTCGTTAAGGTATCTTGTGACTGCAGCTCCAAAGCATCAAATTGACGTTGTCTCTCATCACCGAGTAGGTGTCTGAGTAGCTTCAGTTTCTGGCCTTCAGTGTAGTTGGCAGCCGCAGGTAGTAGGTCAAGATAGTTTGTAAACGAGGTTTTCCACTAGGCCCATGCACTTTCGGTAGGACGTAAGGTCGGATCAGACCAGTAAACTGTAGGAGGATGTAATTCCATGGCGTAGGTTCGTAAGGCGCGACGCCAGTGTTGTATACGTAAGGTCAAAACGCACGAGCAAGTTAAAAGGTCATTCTGATAAACGGACTGCTGTAATCTGATCAATGTCTAACTGGGTGAGTACATAAAAGTGTCACAAGGAGAATGATGAACCAATAGGGAAGCAGAGAATTGGACGCTTTGTGTGTGTGTCTGGGGTTGTGTGCACCTGTCTGTTTAGACTAGGTCAAGAATGCTGACAGAATACACAACAATTGCAATAAACCTAATGCTCATGGCAAGCGAGTTAACTCTACCTATCTTTTTCATGCATTGTTACGAGACCGTCGAGAACCAGGAACGAAACGTCCGTCCAGACAACGGAATGAAAGCCATATCAGAAATACAACGGAAATCCTTCTAATCGTAAATAAGAAAATAGCCTCACCTAGTTTCAACTGCCATGGATATATCGCCTAGTGAGAGAACGTCCTTACCTCGCAGGCTAACCACTGTCAGTGACAGTGGTGGATAGGTAATGCCATATCCCAGTTAGTTTGCAAAATATATAGCCCAGACTACGTCCCTCATACCTCAGTGGCTTAAGCTGCTGCCTTGTTGGCATCTGCCTCTAGCGATCATGGGTTCGAACCTCCTTAGAGTACCGAGGAAAATGGCACCAATGACGAGCCCCAATACGGCGACCTGCGTCTCGCGCTTTTCCGGACAATGCTCTGCTATGTACCTTTTGAACTATTGGTATGAAAGCCTTAATAATGAATTGTTGCTGGTAGGCTTCCTGTGCCTGTCGCGTGAATTTGCCTCAGATTTTTCTACTCTAGTTTCAATACGATTGCTGCCATTTACGCTGAGAATTATTTAAGTGACGTTTCAATGTGGTTGGATTTGGAGTAAATGAAACAGGTGACATATTCTGAAGGTAGACGCCAGCAGTAACCTGTTTTCGCTTCGCTGTCCCGCTGTATGCAGCAGATAAGGCGACCCTTGATAATTTAGGATACGGCAGATGCAAAAGGTATTTTATACGTAAGAATATGTCATGGATTTTGTGGATTGAAATACAGCCACGGCGCCCAGACCTAGACAGGAGGACGAATACCGTCCTCCTGTAATGCCTTAGGCTCAAAAGCACGTCCGTAAGGCCGCGGGAAGGTTGCAATTTTTTCGTTTTACAGAAATTGTCATCATCCCTTTTCAAACTTCCAACATGTAGGACCAGGAGACTGAGTTTGTCTTACATCTCACCTTTGAACAACCTGGTAGGAGTAGCTCTGAAGGGGCCCGGAGACACCACCCAGTATAGCTCGATGGGACAATGAGGTACGCAAGCAGTCGCACTACGTTAGGTCGCATTCTCGTTACGACGGACAACAAGGTTCACAATAATGCGAGTATCGGCTCATAGTTTGACTGTTCCATGATCGTCTTTCACTCCGAGTATTTCTGAATGATTCCCCCAAAAAGATATCCATATGTCCGCATGTATGTAAATCAAGGATAAGCGCATGCAGGTGGACGGAACCTTAGCGTACTAAAGACGTGGGTTCCTAGGTGTTGTAGATCAGCGCCATTCCGGCGTCCGATATTTAACAGATCTGACAACAATACGAGTAAAATTAAATGTTCCATCATAGCAATACGTTAACTTAAATTGCCAGTGTAAAATGATATGATCTTCTACCCAAAATTTCTTATTACTACTCAGTACGAATTTCACCATAGCTGATTCATATTTTGCTTACACCAACGTTTATTTGCCCTCAAAACAATGGGGACGTGATGGCAATATTTTGCTGTCTTTGCTGCGCAACCAACAGCCATGTTTCCCAGCACATGATACCGATTGCTCGCATACAGCTTACTAACTGCTGCATCAGGCTTGGGTCTACTTGGACATCTCAACTAATTAAGCCTAGGTGGTTTCAATGTAGGAAATTTTGCTGTCAGGTGTGTCGGTGATGATGTAACGGTTCGCTGAGCATGGCAATTTTGTTGCAAAAGTTTCGTCACCAATCGAGGTAACACCATCCGTTCGTAGTTGAGTGAGATGCAATAGCGTAGAGGAGCCACGATACGAGTGCCGAGGCTCGCCTACGCCACTGCACGCCACTCAACTACTCACTGAAGTTGTCACCTCTACTGGTGACGAAAAGGTTGCAACAAATTTGCTATCTGAATAACCCGAGCTACCAGTCTTCAGTTCTATAGTACATCTGTATTAGTTTTGCATGAAGCGCATTAACATCTTATCATTACCAAACAGCTTTCGCGGATAAGGGTGTCCATGTGTGAACCAGATCCCAAACGTAATTCTGCAGCGTTAAACAACAAGAAACTGACAGTCAGCAGCTGATATTTACTCACAATTTTTTCGCTTCAGGGTGCAAACGTTAGAATAACGGTATGCAAAAAACTGTCACGCAGTTGTTCAGTCCCATTTTGATAAAAGCATGCTATCTCCTATCTACTTTTTGAGAATAGTATTGAGGCAGAAGCACAGTTTAAATAAGCTTGTTCGACAGTGTTACCAAAATAACTAATTTTATATAGATAGGCCAAAGTAATCAATACTGATTACTTGCGTCGCAGATAAGGGCCACCACGGCTTACTGTACTACATATTTCGTCGTTACTGACCGCCGCTAACTTGTTAGGGACAGAGTAGAAAGGAACGATATAATTTGCATTGGGCGCAAAGCGAGGACACTGTAGTGTACTCCTTTGCTCGTGGGAGACGAAACACGTGTTATCTACAATTACACACTTGGCAACTGTTGTTTTCTATTTTACATAATTGATGGTCTAGCACACTAAGAGGACGTTACGACAATGAAGCACACATTTTGTGCTTTGGTTACTGGGTTAGCTGTTTGATTTGCATTATTAATACTGAGCCATTGCTCCACACAGTAGATAGCTCGAGTTCCGGTCTTTGGATGCTGTGTGATGTGGTAGTTCATTAGTAAGCTAGTGGGCCGTAATAACATTCCAGACTAGATAACTCACACAATGAAAAGTACGGAGTAGAACCTTTGACTAAAATAGTACGGTCCACTTTAAATGAAAGCACACTTGGCAATGAACGGTCAGTTATAATTAAATGTAATTTGGCTGTACAAACCCCCAAGTAACTATCTATATAAAACTGCATTAGAAGGCCACGCAGTGAACAAGGATCTAATGAGACGAGTATCTACGAACTACATGTTCACTATACTGCTGGCGCTAAGCATATCGATTTCCGCGGTTTATTGTGAAGAATTCTGTAAGTTATTTGTTTTTATTATGTGACTATCTGATATGTTGAAATAGCTGGAATACAGTGAGCAGACAATATGTTGCGCAAGTTGTAAACACAAAGATTTTACCGACGTTTACTTTATACTATTGGGGTAACATGAGCAACATAAACTTTTGCTTTGCTTCCTAATGCTCGAACATTTTATGTGCGATTGCCATTTTATTTGAGCGTTTTATCATTCGACGATCATTAAACATTACTCAGGGGCACTGCAGTCAAGAGTTAGATTAGCCTTTCCCACTTTATTCAATTTATAGTATCATTATGATCTCGTTTATCGTGCAGTTGTATACCGTAGCTTCTTTATCAACTCATGATGGATACTATATTGGTACTTCATTGCTTTATAACATAAAGGTGATCATAAATACTCTGATTCCACGACGCGGTGTAAAATGATAGCGGCAGGGTGACATGTAAATAATACCAATTTTGGTTCAAGCTTTCGATAAAGCCATTGGCGCGAAAGGAGTCAAAGTAAACCGTTATGTTCATAATATCGTAGTTGCGCAGCGTAAAACTACGGGATCCATCAAAAATCGAGATCTAAAATCTGAACTAAGCTGTTCCTCTAATAAGTTAGCGCAAGACAACATTGAACATAGGAAACTATACGGAAGCTGAAATCTGAAAAGCATTTATTAC
>CALYDF020004386.1:0-18360 GCA_944474145.2 Dicrocoelium dendriticum
ATCTATGTATTGCAATCTCGCCATGAATCGGCGTAAATTTAACATTCTCTACCTCGGTACTGTGGTGAAACGTACTGAGCTGGAGAAGGCGATGGCCGCACACCTGTGTGATGTGGAATGCATAGACACAGTGGGCGACCTGTAGCACCACATTCGCGACCAGGTGACAGCTGCTGCCGAGGAGACCATCGGGCGCGCAGGCTGTAAGCGGCCTGATTGGTTTGATGAGAACGACGCGACGATTGGCGAATTGGTGTCGGAGAAGAAAGCAGCATTTGCTGCGCGTGTGGCTGACCCCAGTGACCTGGAGAAGAAAAGAAACTTTTTGCGAATTTCACGATGACTGACCCAAGAACTTCGTCGCATTGAAAATGCATGGTGGACGGAGAAGGCGTAGCAGATGGAATGCTACGCCGAACGCCACCAACACAAGGAGTTTTTCGACTCCTTGAGTGTGGTGTATGAACCGAGGTTGGAGCCGATGAGAACGCTGATTGATGGTAGTTCAGGCGCTACCTGCACACAGACTGCAGACATAATGCAGATCTGGCGGAAACACTTTGACTGTCTCTCGAACAACTGTTCATAGATCGACTGGTCAACTCGGAACGGCCTCAAGCAACACGATGGGAAGACGAGTCCGGCAGATACGCCGACACTGGATGAGACGCAGAGAGCACTTGCTCAGCTGCGAAACGGCCGACGGAATCCCGCCTGAAGTAATGAAACACGGCGGACTCGCGTTACTGACTGCGCTGCACCACTTGGTGCGAAGCGTATGGATTGAAAAGGAGGTGCTTCCTAAGCTGAAGGATGCTCTTGTGTTACCACTGTACTAGGGCAAAGAGAGCAAGCAATGTTGCACGAATTATCGTAACATCAACTTGCTGAGCTGTGTGGGCAAGGTTATTGCCCGAATCCTTCTCAACCGCCTCGTCAGTCAGGTTGGGGAACCTAACGTGGCGGAAGAGCAATGTGGATTCCGTTCGGGTCGCAGCACTATAGATATGGTGTTCGCGGCTCGTCAGTTGCAAGAGAAGTGCAGAGAACGACACCAGCCATTGTACTCGCTTTTTGTTGATTTCACTAAGGCATTTGATACGGTGAACCGCGAGGCATTGTGGCTGGTGTTGGGTAAGTTTGGTTGCCCGCGTAAGTTTGTAAGCTTAATTGAATGTCTGCACAGTGGTATGCGGGCGAGGGTGCAGCTGAGTGGAGAGACCTCAGATGACTTTGCAGTTGTCTCTGGTGTGAAGCAACGCTGTGTCTTAGCTCCTGTCCTGTTTAATATATATCTTCATGCAATGTTGTGCTTTTGATGACGCTTGTGCTTACGGTGTTCGTGTGGTGGGTTGCTGAACATTCGTCGTTTCGGTGCGAGAACTCTAGTCTGTGAGACAACTATCCGTATGTTGCTGTTTGCTGACGACTGTGCGTTGTTTTCACACAGCGCGGATGAGTTGCAGCACATGACTAGTGCTCTGGCTTCGACAGCGGCCCAATTCGGGCTCACCATAAACACAAGCAAAACTGTCTGTCTCTTTTAGCCTTTACCGGAGGTGCACTCTTCAATGTTGCCGCGAATCAGCAGTGGTGCTGAAGTATTGGAAACCACCTCCCGCTTTTTGCAACCTTGGGAGTGTGATGTCGACTGATCAGCAGTTACACAGTGAGCTTTGTATCGGCGTGTCGAAGGCAGCAGCGGCATTCGGGAAGCTAGAGTACCGAGTGTGGAACAACCATCAGCATAGCAATGGCACGAACCTGATGGTGTACAAATGCATGGTGCTGTCCGTTCTTCTATACGTCAGTGAAACGTGGACGATGACTGGCGAGATGTGCGATATCTCGAGCGATTCTATCAGCAGTGTTTGCGATGGATTTTGCGCATCGATCGGGGCGACAGAGTCGCGGACACGGAAGTGTTACGCCGAAGTGGGATGTATGCAGTGGACTGCATACTTTTGCTGAGACACCTGAGGTGGATAGGTCATGTGAGCAGTATGGATTCAACACGGATACCGAAACAACTCTTATATGGTCAGCTGCGTATTGGGAAGCGGCATGTGGGGAAACCAAAGTTACGTTACCAAGATATGATCCAAGTGAGCCTCTCACGTTCTAATCTTGATTGCAGGTCATGGGAATCGAAGGCGGTTGATCGGTGTGCATGGCGTGGTCTAATCATGAAGACAGTTGCCGAAGTGCGGAAAAAAGACCTCATACATGCAGAGAAGAAGCGGCAATTGCGGAAGCTGCTAGCACCGATGGGTTGTGCTCGATCCACATCGAGCGCAGGTGCTGTAGCACATGAGGTCGCGAGTGCCTGAGTAAGGTAGGCTTAGTGAGCCATGAGCGAGGCCACTCAGGACCACTACAGAAGCGACGACGGGTCCTGCAGAGAACGTAGGCAGAACCGGCGCAACGTTTGCAAGTACGCTACATTCGATTCACTAACCGCGTGCTTGCATGCTGTCTATTTATTTCAGGTGGTGGGTTTGCAATTTTGTCCTAATGCATTTCTTTCTCATTTAAATGTCAAGCTGTACTCTCTTATATAAACTAGCACACCTCGCGTAAGCCAATTGTATTCAATTTCTATAACATTCTCGTGTTTGTGGCATTTCCGTAAAATATACTTTCTGACCTCGTGGACTTATCTCGGATTCCGTTGTGAACAACTTATTTCATATGCTCATTAATTTAAGAGATATGTCACCGTTTCTTTATACATTACTCGATTTGTTTTCTTTGTTATATTTCTCTCAATTGATTGGCTGTTGCTTGATATCTCCGGTGTGGCTGCGCTTGATGTGCATGTTGACAAGGTGCCTACCTGTCTATTACCCACTACCTCGTCCATATTGGCTCCAGGAAACAGTTGGTCGTTGCTGGAGGGGACGCGGTGCACGGTCCTTGTGGCCGTGTAAGGATCAAAGAGTGGTTCTATGCACTCAGTGTGGAGCGGACTACAGTCCAGCCACAGCCTTGTGTGCGCTTGTTTCCCAAATACATTGTGCTTATGTTTGCCTGTGAAGGAGTGTGGGCCAGCTCCGTTGATGAAACGTGGCTCCCATCCACATGCCTCCCAGTCGTATCGCTTCGGGTTTACACTGGATATAGGGTGTGTGGATGGAGCTGTGGGTGGTGCAGCGCAAGGCAACCATGGTCACTCTGTAGGCGCAGGCGTCCAGTGGCTGGCCACAGTGACAGGCAAATCCGAAACCGGATGCCGCCAACGATATATATATATATATATATATATATATATATATATATATATATATATATATATATATATGGAAACAGTAAACGAAAAGAAAGGATAAGTACCTAAATTAGTGTTCACGAGAGTAGAGCATCACGGCATGTCTGTCGCTGAGCACAGCTTACCATCTTCGAGAGGGTTCCAAGCCATGCGCGTGTTCAAGATGCTTGTGGCGCTAGCCAGGGAGTCGAAGCCAGGGTTAATTTTGTTAGCTCAGTTCAGCTTAGCTTATGGGTAGCGCTAAAGCATCGGTCAGTGGGGATTATCATCATAGTAAGTGGATCGTTAATAACAAAAAAAATTGTATTTCGTGTTACCAAACACGTAGGTAGGGTAAATACTAGTCAGTAGAAAAGATGGGAGGCAGCAGTGTATTGTACGCAAATCGCATCACACCGTTTCTGATGAAAAAGAAACGGTGAAACATAGATAAGAAGAGAACCGCTTAAAATAACATTTATGGTTTTAGCCCAATGATGGAAACAATCGGCTAGCGTCCAGTACCCAACCAGCTCCAAACTAATGGTTTCAAATTCGGATCCAAGCATATGCTATCAATCTGAACATTTACAACTGTTAATCCGAACTGCAACTAAGAGCCGAAGGATGAACTTCGCCGTCACAGATGGATTAAGAGCGAAGTCAAAGCAATGCATGCAAGAAAACAAGTAGACACAAAAAGTAGATGGAGCCCAATCGAATGCAGCTAAATGGCCGGGACTGCGCTAAAAGTAAACAAGTGGCTTGTTCCGAGTAGCTTACACTGAAGGCTGTGTGACGTGAAGTTGTCTGTCAGGCGTCAAGATGGCACAATACGGAGGGCGTAGGTACAGTAAGTAAAGAAATGAATATATGAGCTACAAGAACTCCAGAAGCCAAAGTTGTGCACTTACAAATGAAAGATCGGTAGTGAGTGAGATCAATTGGCCAGGAGTACGATAATACTCGTTGGGCACTTTCAACACGGAAGGTGTGTTCAAAACGTCGCTGGGTTGAATGGCTGGAAAAAAGGTGAAAATGTGCTACGATGAGATGTAATAAGATGTTAAGCAAAAAAAATGAAGTATTCAGAGGCAAAATGACGGTTAAAGTTAACCATTTATGTTATGCGCGACCACAACGACCTATATCCTGGTAAGCAGACCAAGAAAGACAGGCATTAGTAACCGTACAGTCAAAACATGGTCTAAAATGTAGTCGGTCAGTCACCGTTGGATCATGGAGTACCTACCGTGTCTGGATTGTGCAACGCTATCTCGATAGAGGCTACAGTTAGCATTGAAACGGAGGACATCTTGTCGGCTTATTCTCAATGATTTAGCCTACAGTAGATCATAATCTAGGGCCCAAAACAATCTGTAGACCTGACAGCTACGAAGACTGGGATGCACAATGAAAGTCGCATATAAGGCCATTCTGAGCATAACAGGATGTAGGCCAGGATAACTGAGGGAACCAAAATCAAACGGGTGAGTAAGAAAAGAGCGCAATGGGCCTCCCAAAAGTGAATTCGGTTAGTCGCCGACTCTGATACGACTGCGCACTCAGAGGCAAACTACTAACGGAGGTCATTGTGAGGGTAAAGAGCGCTGACCTCACCAGTGTAGGGCGAGGCTGGTCATAGAATACACACACACAGCAGTCAAGCTATGACTAGGCGAAGTGGTGAAACTGTTGCCATTTGTTTATCGAATCACTGGCTGGGCGATGAATCACGCGCATATACCGCCGTCACCAAGTCACCCTCAACGCGAATGATGTTACGTGCCAGTTAAGCAGCGAGTGATAATTTTTGTATGGTAAGTGCGGGTGTAATGCTGAACACACTGCTCGACAATACAACACTATCCACAGTATCAAGTGGACGGCACGTTCGTAGCCTGGTGAGAAAATCTGAGGAGACTGGGAGCGTGTGCGACGCCAAAAAGCCAGGGCGGCCTCGCATCATCATGGATGACTTCTGCTTTTGGGGTTATTCGTGAGGTATCCAGAAGCTGCGATCTGAGCATTCGTAAACTCGCCCAATGTCGCGACACCACCAGATATGCTGTCCATAGAATTTTAAAGGTAAGGAAATTCCGGAAGTAAAGCGCCCGTCAAGTGCAGGTTTTAGACCCACGTGATTAGGAGAAGCGGCTTGATTTTTGTCGCAAGTTTCTGAGTACCATGGACCTCCATTCAATTCTTTGTACCAACAAGGCTGTTTTTCGTTTGTGCGGTGCAGAGAAGCAACAACTTGGGCAACCTGTAATCCACGCTGACGCAGCGCTTCACCTATACAACATGGTGCAAAGCTCATGGCATGGGCTGGGTCAACTGACCAAAGAATTGTGGGACCATTTGTTTCCCGTAATGTGACCGGTAGGTTGTTGTTTCGCAGTACTAATGCCTTACGCTTTCTGGCATCATCGTACAAGGAATTACTGCAAAATTGTGTCATTCCGGAACTGGAAGCAGCTGGGTTACTAAGTACCATTTGGTTGTAACAAGATAACGCACCGGCACACTATGCACAAACGGTGCGGTATTTTCTCAACTAGATGATCCCTAGCCGTTGAATCGGGTAAGGAGGACCTATAGAGTGGCCTGCTCGGCCACCAGGTTAGAACCCATTGAATTTCTTCCTCTGCGATCACTTGAAACAGCGGGTTAACAAAACGTAGCCGAACAATCTTGAGGAATTGAAGCAGAGCATTGTGCACGGATGTCGCGGGATCACAGTTGGTAGTTTGGGAAAAGTGCTAGCAACCATCATCAGGCGATCGCTGCAGTCTGCGCAAAACGTCGGCGTGTGCTTCGAACATCAACCTCGGTGACAACTCTGAGCAATACATTGATAATCTTTTAATATACATACATAATTCAGTGAGTCATCGACTAAGTTCGTGCGCTGGCTAATGCTCTCTTTTTCTTAGCAATGTCAGTTGGTTTTGCGTGCGCGTGTCGTGTTATACGTAGCTCGGGATGTCCGTTTTCCCGTAAGTCGTCCCTACTTGAAACCGTGTCCCTAGGGTACAGTTCCTCTATTCCACCAAATCCATATGGTAGAATAGCAGTCGAGGCTCTGTTTGCACATTTGAATGAACATCTACCAGTTGGACGCACACCAATGAGGAGACAAGCGGTTGCTTTACAACTACAAGGGTAGATCTTGCCAAACAGTCCTGCGCTGTGACACCGAGAAGTGACCTACCATGACGAAGAATCATTGCGAGTCCTTAATGCAATAATTACGCGTTGAAAAGCTTATAATACTGAGACACGATATGGGATCAGATTTCGTCATAACGGAAAAACAGGGCTACATCCAGAAAGTGGCAAAAATTTCTCGCAAACTCTAGTCGATTGCTGTGTGATGTGACAAGCAGCGATAAAACCGAACGGATTTTCAAATCAAAATTTCGTGAACTGAGGACCCTAAGGAGGGTGGGAAGGAATCTCGTAAAAACTCTGACAGTCGATCACTCGAGCGCCTCGGCTTCCTTATTTGTAAAGAATGCCGAAAACGCACAAGGAAGGCATGGATTTACGACCTATTGTTTCAATAGTAGGCACAACGTATCGGAAGTTGGCCAAATGTCTGACCCAGGTAATTGAGCCCATCCTAAGGAAACTAGCCGACTGTAGCGTTAAAGTCACATTCCTTGATAGAATACGGAATTTAAACGTTGGCCTGAAACATGGTCTTCTTTGATGCCACAACGTCTGGCATCTAAGAACGTAATTGGAATGCGCAACTTTCATACCACGAGAGGCTGCAACGATTGGGGGTATTCAGCGGAAGCTATCGCAGACTACGAGGAGACCTGCTTAAAGCATACTTGATTCTGCAAACCCACATTGTGTGCAGCCCTTTACTGCGACACAGAAACCAATACAACCCTGAGAGGCCACTCGCGGAACAGTATAGCCACCTGGAGTGCCGCAGAAATTTTTTCCATTCGTGTCTGTCAACCGTGGAATGCTCTTTCAGAATCGGTCCGCACTGCACCGACATTAACAGCATTTAAAAGACGGTTGGATAACGCCCACATCTACTTACACTTTGTCACTTAGCGCAACGTCTCTATCCTACACCTGGAGTTTGTCATGGACTTATTTGATGTTAACTGTGGGCGCAGTGAATCTAAGCGAATCGCAGGACTACAGCGTAGCAAACGACAAGCTCTTATTTGCATATTTAAGTTACTAGCTGTTTTGCTATTAGTTATCGTTACTATTATTTCGATATCCCCGCCAACTATCCAACGGGACTAGTAAAGCAACGCTACTTAACCCGTATAAATTCATTTGTCGTTGTTGTTCACGTCTTTGTGGGACGCCTGGAAACTACAACGTTGCGGCCTCCTATATTAAATGCCAACTTTTACCTATTTAACGCTGTCACGGTGCTTGCGGTAGCAAGTACAGTAGCCGTACTGACAGAAGGCTGGTAGCGAGAATCGCAGAGCACTTTACCCCTAACATGGTTACAAAGGGTCCCAAGATACCTAACAGTTGGATTGCCCGCCACATACTCGATTACTCCGCGTTCCAAAACCCTCATGGATCGTTCAGCGTAATTAGCAAACAAGGAGACGCTATATCATTTCCCACATATTTTCGTGAAGAGTCAAATTAAATCCGTTTGATCACGAAGTGACATCGTTTGTTACCCTATCAAGTTCGTGACGTTGGCATCGGCCGTGTTTGCGCACATTGTTCTAATGCAGGTAGCGAATCACGAGTATTTCTTGCGCAGTGTTTTCATATATATGGTAAGAAACAGTTCCCACACTTTAATTTGGCTTTGGTAGCGCAGCGAAATTATTAGCCCTGTGAACATCTGCCCTAAGTTTCTTCAGTTTACTTTCGGTCTTGTTCAGTTGTGTATGTCGCATTGCCTATAGGTGCGGCTCCTTACCACAGGTACCAGTACATCAGTACACGCAACAACGGCGTTGACAAATTCACCAGCAGCCATAGTCGGGTTGTTGGTTCAGAAAGATGGCTGCCAATTCATGGTGCAGCTAAGTTCCTTAAGTGTATTCCAGTCAATTTGGTGAATGTTATCAGTGGGTTGCAACTTTGTATTGGAGTGGCTTAGCTCGTTCAATGTTCACGATACAATACGCCGTGTTGTGGTCGCAGTCCGGTAATGTACTGTTATTGAGTACACAAGTGGAATGGATCCTCATGGTGAATGCTAATTCTAGGGTATTGGCATTTCCGGTGGCCCACTGACATTTATGGTGCAGCCATTGAAGTTAAGTCCAGTTTAGAACGTAAGTCAAGGCAATAGCCAGTCAACCTGTGGCACATTGAAATCTTCGCACATAAGTTTGGACTTATAGTTAGGGCTAGAAACGATGTTGATAGCATCCATTAGCTGCCAGGCTTCATGGTGGGTTGCTCGATGAGGTTGGCAGACACAATGAAGTACAAGATGCAAACAAATTGTAAAATACATTTCTCCATCTAACGTTTGCGCATATCGAGCTATATATTCACAACGGACTTTTCAGCATCAGCAGCCATTGTTGTGTGTATAAGGTTTAAACGAAAAGTCGCACCTAACCAGTCTGTAGTAAACAATGTCAAGCTCAATTGACTGGATATTTCGAGAACAAGAAACCCATCATTTCATTTTAACCACTCGTTGTTGCGCCAGACAGTCCGAGTCGGATTTAACAAGAGGCAACCAGTGTGTTGCTCTCTTGTGAAGGGTGCTCGACAGTTTAGGTTAATCCTTCTTCTCCAGGATGCTGAACGACCTCCCCCCTGTGGCTGTTACAAGGGTAATGCGTGCCTAACGTAACTCGGGAACAAAGACTGCTTCATTCTTGCCACTTGGGAATCGTGGCACTGTGTCATCTCGTTGTAACGAGATGATGCATCCAAAACGCAGACATCTCGTTACAACGAGATGACGCAGTGCCACGATCCCTAAGAGGCAAAGATGAGGAAGTCTTTGTTTCCGAGTTACGTTAGGCACACGCTACCCTTGTAACATAGCCACAGGATTTTGCGACACTTTCAACAGTGTCTCTTGTGCATAACGCAAGTTGTTGCCATCGGATACCGAAGTCCGTAACTTGCCTTGTTCAGTTGGCCGTGACCAGTTCTGTCGCACCAATGCAGACGAATTCGCAATGGCGATCGGAGAGCATATGCACGGACGAATGGACGTACTTGGCATGAGACGATGGTTGAGCAGTAGGACGCGTTGGCACCTGGCCTGACCACTGAAATATGCGGGCTTGATCGCACTGAGCATGGAGTGATCGTTGGCTAGGCAACGGAACGCGACCGATTGTGCATTGTTTAACATCCCTCACTTATGATGAATGTGGAAGGTTAGATACGACGCGAAAAGTATGGGAACTGTTTCCTATCATATGAGTGCAAACAATGAGCAAGGGATACTTGTTATTCGCTACCTGCATTAGAACAAAGTGCAGGGTTGTGGTGCCCATAGTCACTGTGAACTGGACCCATGGCAGTACGGCGTCCGAGAAAGTGGTACAAGGTCAGAACGAAACGAGAGGCAGTCAACAGATGTGATTGAAACACTGTTTCAAAACACTTGGTGGTTAAGATTGATTGCTAGCGGAAAACCGGGGTGAGGAACAATCAAGGAACACAGAAAACTGACAAGCTTAAAAATGATGGAGCCACTAAGAGGCAGTGTTGTAAACCTATGGGTGCAAGATATGATCTCCCTTTACAGAGTGTATACTGACTGCACGACATATATGTAGGCGCTTGACTCCGATCCAACATGAGCATTGAAATGGCATGATACTGTGCAAAGTAACGGTACATAACATTGCGTTCCCCGTTATAGGTAAAGATAGATGGGATTGCTCACTAGCCTTCAGTGGGTTACGTCATCAATGTAGAGTCTAGTTCACACAAATACATTGCAGATATCTGTTCAGATAACTGAGTTTAGGGAAGTGAGTTCAATATCGCATCGCCTTTTGATAGTGGACGATGTAGGTGCATAAATGACTGAATTTCGAAGGGCGTTTCAGGGCTAGCTAACCCTGAGGAAGAAGAGAAATCGTGAATAGTCTGCGCGACTGTAATATTGGCTTAATTTTAAGCTGTTTACTCTCAAGGTAGTGTTCCGGCTGAGCTTCACAACATGTCGGCATTCATGACTGCGATCACGCAGTATTTGGAATACCATTATAAGGTCTCCCCATAGCGTCCACTGAGCAATCCGAGTGTCTGCACTCATTCGGATACGGAAAGTGCCGCAAGTCCTTGGAAATCCTCATGGCCTGGT
The DNA here is from genome assembly GCA_944474145.2 of Dicrocoelium dendriticum. Taxonomy (NCBI): domain Eukaryota; kingdom Metazoa; phylum Platyhelminthes; class Trematoda; order Plagiorchiida; family Dicrocoeliidae; genus Dicrocoelium; species Dicrocoelium dendriticum. The sequence continues at coordinate 10,542 of CALYDF020004386.1, forward strand.
GTCTTTCGAGCGTAGCAACGTCGCGCTTTAACCAGGGTTGCCAAGCCTGGATAGCTTATCTGACTTGGGATGTACGGGGGGCGTACAGCATCCGGGAGAAGAAGAAGAATTAACCTAAACTGTCGACTACCCTTAACAAGAGAGCAACACACTGGTTGCCTTTTGTTAAATCAGACTCGGGCTGTTTGGAGCAAACAAGAATAGTAAAAACCAGATGGTTTCATAACCTGTTCGGTTTAATCGCTGCTTGTCACATCACACAACAATCGACTAGAGTTTGCGAGAAATTTTTGCCACTTTCTGGATGTAGCCCTGTTTTTCCGTTATGACGAAATCTGATCCCATATCTTGTCTCAGTATAATGAGCTTTCCAATGCGTAATTATTGCACTAAGGACTCGCAATGATCCTTCGTCATGGTAGGTCACTTCTCGGTGTCACAGCGCAGGACTGTTTGACAAAATGTACCCTTGTAGTTGTAAAGCAACCGCTTGTCTCCTCATTGGTGTGCGTCCAACTGGTAGATGTGCATTCAAATGTGCAAACAGAGCCTCGACTGCTATTCTACCATATGGATTTGGTGGAATAGAGGAACTGTACCCTAGGGACACGGTTTCAAGTAGGGACGACTTACGGGAAAACGGACATCCCGAGCTACGTATAACACGACACGCGCACGCAAAACCAACTGACATTGCTAAGAAAAAGAGAGCATTAGCCAGCGCACGAACTTAGTCGATGACTCACTGAATGATGTATGTATATTAAAAGATTATCAATGTATTGCTCAGAGTTGTCACCGAGGTTGATGTTCGAAGCACACGCCGACGTTTTGCGCAGACTGCAGCGATCGCCTGATGATGGTTGCTAGCACTTTTCCCAAACTACCAACTGTGATCCCGCGACATCCGTGCACAATGCTCTGCTTCAATTCCTCAAGATTGTTCGGCTACGTTTTGTTAACCCGCTGTTTCAAGTGATCGCAGAGGAAGAAATTCAATGGGTTCTAACCTGGTGGCCGAGCAGGCCACTCTATAGGTCCTCCTTACCCGATTCAACGGCTAGGGATCATCTAGTTGAGAAAATACCGCACCGTTTGTGCATAGTGTGCCGGTGCGTTATCTTGTTACAACCAAATGGTACTTAGTAACCCAGCTGCTTCCAGTTCCGGAATGACACAATTTTGCAGTAATTCCTTGTACGATGATGCCAGAAAGGGTAAGGCATTAGTACTGCGAAACATCACTATGGGGGTTTTTCACAACCTAAAAAAAATACCCCAGAAAGGAAACCTATGACACGCTGGGAAAATAAACCAGTATTAAATGACAAGTGAGTTAGAAAAAGAATTGTACTTCAAATGACAACGGAGCAGAACCATAGAACTCATCAACCAATATAGCAAAGAACAACCTTTAGATACGGCTGGAATGAACTAGTTAAAATAACTAGCTAATTAATTCACGTTTCTCTAGATCCACGTCGGTAGCCGGGGTAAGGTAAAATATCTTGCCACTTATTTACCTATCATGTTCAATCAATTACATTTATCACGACCCACCCCCCAGCTAACCCTCTCCGGCCAACGCGTTCAATGCATTTTTTACAGGCTCGTCGCCCCCCCCCTTCTAGAGTCCCTTTGGACAGAACGCTTTACTACTTGTGCAGCAGTAAGGCCCCCCACTGACGAGGTTGTGCCGATACCATTCCCCTAGCCGTGTATCGATTCCGACTGACGTGTCCACAAAAAGCTAGTTTGCGAACTACGGCTGGAAACCGCGACGAAACAAATGAAGGACACACAGGTGTGGGGTGGTGGGGGGGGTATTGGTGGTTCGTGAATAAGTTTTATCCTCTCAGTTAACTTTGTGAACCTGTAACATATAAAGAAGAATGGAGAGAGGTCAAAGTACGCGCCTAGGAGTTTACTCAAGTTTACAGAGGCACCAGTGTGAGATGGGTAGTGCCCCCGAGAAAATACCACCTTGAAAGTCAAGTACATATTATAATCTTCTTAGGCACTCTAATTCCAAGCCAGTAAGTTGTTAAAGTATTTTAAGTAGGAAATCAAATGCAAGATGATGATTTGTTCCAAATCACCATTATTTGTATTTGAATTAGGATAGGTTAGTATTGAAAATCTAGGGGAAGTAATTGGCAGGTCCAAGGGAGAGATGAATAGAATCACCACCAGTCATTCGGAACTAACGGGTGACACCGACACATCGAAAATGCTTTTCCCCCCCCCCCTCGTCGAGAGAACTTAGAAGACAATCAGGGCCAGGATCTCAAGTAAGGCAATTAAACCCCCCCTCCCCCCCCCGTCCGGAGCTAGATGTGCCATTGGATCTGGGGAGATTTGGGACTGAGCAAGATTAGGGTGCAGGCCTGCTGTCCGTCGTGATAGCATTTCCAGATAGAACAAGAACTCGAATTCACCTTATTTCGTTTTAATGGAACCAATAGGTATATTCAGGCTGTCCTTCGTCTTAAATTTATTCCTTACAATCTAACCTTGATGCGTTCACACCTTTTTTTTTCTTGATCGTCCTTAGTGTCGATCGTAGCGCCCTCCCCCAGAACTCTATTCTCTCTAGCCCCTCCCCCCCCTCACCCACAACTCCCTAGCTTTGGATTGTCCTACCTGTTTTTTACTGTTTTAAGATGGTGTCTCAGATTTCCGACATCCATGGTTTTAACACGTTAAACCACGTTCCTTCACTAGAAAAGATAGCAACCACTTGTCACACCTCTAGCCGATTTTTCGATATCGTTTCGGATCTCCCCGGGTCTACCTTCAGTTCTCGTCCTCCTTTAGTATCTAAGCGTTGCATCGTGTAACTGACTTTGCATAACCCACCTACTCAAGAGAGCGTGCCGAAAAAAATATTACACGGCCCGATGCTAAAGTACCACCACCAGTACACATATCTGTAAAGTTGGACAACTGTCGCTTGAGTGCTCAAGACTCACCAATGGAACGGATTGAACCTAAAGAAAAGGTAGTTTAATAGTGAACGGAGCTCGGATATATTCAAGGATGCATCTGCGCGAGATCATCACTGAGATACGTGCTTGACAGCACACTCGTCTATCCCATGACTCTAGTCCCACTACACAATATTACATTATTCACTGACCTAATTGTTTGTTGCTAATGTCAGAAGTTTATTTGCCAATCATTTCACCTGGACTACAAATACACCGGAAACATTACATTCGTCTGCCCACTAAATAACTGACAAACCGTGCTTCACCACCGTACCTGAAAATTGAAGATTTATATTCGACGGACGGCCCTCTATTGCTTATGCGGGGCCCGCTGTCTGGGATTATCAAACTAGAGTAATAACTCTAACTAGTTCCAGCATACAAATCCGCTTTATGGCAGTAGTTTGTTTGTATTGGAAGAGGACTGGCTAGTATAATGACATATATGTTTTTAACTCAAAGAGTCTTTATCAGCCGACTGAAAGCCTATGGTTTTGTTTCCGTAACCTATGGTCGTTCGTTTAATTTTTAAGAAATGCCTAGTGCAACGAATAAAAAACACAAATGTATTTCCTTATTGCTTTAAAAAGAAATGCGGCAATGGTAGGTTTACCATATTTTTTCGTTGCACTACTAATTCATATGGACTGGGTTAATATCATAGCCCAATACCTTAGATATTTGTTGGCAATGTGGCTTTTACCCTTCATTGTACTGCATATAGATACTATTGCGGTGTGCAACTTGCCTCCTAACGTTGACTCGTTAGTCCTTTTGTTAGATGTAATACTACATAACACGAATTCCTTCGTCCTTCTCACTATGTTTATTTCCTAGGTCCATTGTTTCATGCTATTTAGACCTGGCATATATGAAATCCCGACACACCGTAACCCTATGCCGTCTGACCGGAAACTTCAGGACCGTAAGACGTACTTTGTTTCCCTCATAGGTTATTACAGTCAACTCAGTCCAGTCTGTTTTTCCCTTAATGAGGTCAAAGGTCGTTTACCTGTCAATTCCAGTTTCTATAATTACAACAGTGTCCTCTAGGGAACGTCAGAGGTTCCACAATGAGCACGCTTAAACTTGCTAGATTAGTATTTTACTGCGGCGATCCATGCCGTAATAATCATTCCCCGTTCAGCGTTAACAAAGCTTCACGATTATTTTCTGACATCGGTTGCCAACCACCCAATTGTTCCTCTTGTCACCATAACCCGTCAGCACATCCATCTTTATCCCGATCAAATCTACTAATGATAATTAAGACATATTCATATTCCTTGAGACGTACATGAAAGTGGCTTGCCTACACAACAGTATACGCTTACTAGTCGGTTTTCTTTACAACAGCTGAACATTCTTCATATCTGTCGTGCATTTCCTATCGGACAGAGAAGCAGCAACCAGCAACGATCGTACACCTGATTCTACACAACCACTAGAAAGAGTGCCAACCCCGTAAAGGGGTTCACTCGCGAACATCCATGTTTATTAACATGATAGTAATGTGTCTTCAGCAGGTCTTTCCAAAATCAATTCATTCTGTTGATACACTTGAAAAAACTTTCCACCTCTACGACCCACCGCCGATCAGCCCGATGCAGGGTGAAGAATCTGCGAATTTCCCCTCTAATCAACCCCATAGTCTTATACTCCTAGAAGGTACAGAGTAGACCAAAAATTAGAGTGTATCCTACCGAAAAATACAACGACTTTTTACCGAAACAAGTTTACTAAACTAGATCAACGATATTCGTCCACCTCTGGGATGCCTCTGTACAAGGCACTTACCACTTAGAAGCAGTAGCTTCGCGTCGAGATTCGCGAGCGGGGCACCTAACTGAACTACCTGGAAAAATGCAACGTATTGGCTCCGACGCAGCGTGGCATCCATCAACACCTGTCATGTACCACCAACCTACTGGTTCCACGAGGTAGTTGGACAGAAGTGGCTGATGGTGCGGTCGGAGTCAATGTCATCTTACTGGACTTCAAAGCATTTGACCAGCTGGATTACCTCATCCTACTTCACAGGCTCCACAGCTAAGGAAGAGGTGATCATGTACATGGTTAGATTGCTAATCTCCTTCACTTAATTAAACTTTAACTGCACACTTTGTTATCACTCTTCAACCTGACTGAATTGGAAGGTGTTTTACAGCGCTCGGTATTGGGACAGAGTTTATTATTGATGTTTACAACGACCTGACAAGAGTTATCTCATCTAAGTTCCTGCTTTTCGCCAGTGATGTCAAGATAAGGAGAGCAATTAATATCATGGAAGATCACGATCTACTCCAACAGGACCTTGATCAATGAGGTCAATGAGGAACCTATTCCTGTTCAAAACAGCTAAATGCAAGGTAATCCACTTGCTTCACGTGCTGGTGAGCGTGTACTGACTTGGCGACCACTGCTTGCAGAAGCCCCACAGCAGCGTGAATTGCGTGTACTGGTTCAGGATGATCTCGGATGCTCAAAACAAGGAGAGAAGGCGTTGAGAACCGGCAATCAGTATTTTAGTCTTCTTCGCAGTACGTTCAGTAGGCTTGACCACACATAATTCCCCCAAAGGTTTAATGCCTACATGCGACCGTACGTGAAATACGTCACAAAGCTTGGCAGCCGTGGCAGAAACAGGAGCTCGTTTCTTTCGTGACTGCTCAACGGCTAGCAGTCAAGGAAGTCAGGGGCCTCTTTCATCTGCCGTATCAGCTTAGTCTGAAGCCCCTGGGAATGTACAGTACTCAATATCGGAGCTTACGAGTGGACCTCATAACGGTTTACCAGATACTGAAGAACCCAACCCATAGTTTCCGCCCGCTGCTGGAACTGCACCACAAGACAAGACTATGAGGTCATCTTCTGAAGCTAAAAATACAGTTTAGTCGGATTGAATGCGTAGAATTACCTTTTCCTTCCGAGTGTGTCAGCCCTGAAACACCCTCCAAAACTATCATATCTGTCACGAAGCTTACGATATTAAAAATGCCTTGGAGAAGTTGGTCACATCGGCGTTTCTTTTTATAACTTGCGTTAGCCAAACGGCTAAAAAATGCATACATATATATGTGCTTTCAAAATCCAAACCAATTGATGTAAGGATTTCCACTTTTATTACACAAACATCTAAATTCTTATAAAAATGTCTATAGTGAGTTGATTAAAACGCTCTTTAGTTTATTATGAATTTTATTTTCTCCATGATATCCCTTCCACGGGAACTGTTAAGCATTGTTTCGTGCCCGTACTAAACAACAGCTTCATTAATCTATTAAGGACTCATGCAAATCACAGGCAAAATAAGCCACGGATTTCTGGGATGGTTGGAGAATTTTTACCTTCCCCTGTGGAAATGTACACCTTTAGCGGTACTGTCAAAAGTTCGCATTCTGTGCGCGAATGAGCTTGAACTAGTGGAACCAAGGAGCAGGGTGATCACTAGCCAGTAGCGATCGAACAACATGCTTCTCCGATTGAAGTTATTGGATAAAGTACGTAAATCCGAGTCAATTAAATGCAAGCACAGCAATGTAAACCGCGATTGCGAAAAGCGGACGCGTAATAGTCATAGTGCTAATAGTGTACTACTGCATGCGAGGAAGCGGCTTAGTGAATCTAACTTCACAACTAATTATACGTCATTTTCGATAAGGTTAAATGCAATGAGATACGCTTTGCCAGTCATAGCAACTGCAAAACCGCAACCCGAAACGGTTGATAAACAGTACAAATCTGTTCATCGCTATTCGAAACGTTTGCGAGTTGTCACAGGTTAGGACAATGTCATCCGCCTAATTCAGGCCAAGGTATCGCGCGTCTGAATGCACCTGCACGCTTTTCAAACAGTTTCCAGTACACGTAGCTTTTATGGCTTCGTGAATGCAAATTTAGAGAGAAAAGTAACAGTTGGAGCACATATCTGAAAACGCAAGATATAGTGCGGGTCGTGATAGCTTGCTATTAGTCAATACTGTCTAAACTACACCTGTAAGGCATTCTGATGATATTTAAGTATTTCCTCTGCATCCTTTATCAAATCAAATACTCCCAAATAAGAAATCCACATGAAGGATAATGCCTTTAGTATCAAAGAACCAGATGATGGATTTTGGCCATTAAAAGTGGCGGTATGCAAATACCTAAAGTAATGTGAATTGTATTCAATGCAACGTCGATTACGACTGCACTGTGCATCCTGTGCGCGCATCTCGTTTGGTATGCGTTAACAAATCTGTATAAATTAGTATAGCCAATTATCTTTGAGGCAATTGTGAGCTCACTGAAGGAGCTATGACGCCTCTCTCTCTGAAAGTGAGATTTCTCGAAATTTGGTACGATAGCGAACGATCTCCCATTGGTTTGGACCGTTTCCTGCCCGTACAGATTCGCTAGTGAATTATGCAAGTCTTTCATAAGAACACGGTTCTAGAATTTGTAGAGGGTTGGAGGATGTCCGTCTGCTCTTGCTACATTATCCAACTGCAGTATTCCGGACTCAAGTATGACTTGCTCTAGTGACAAAGCGGGGAGCAGGTTTCTCAATACCCGGATCGTGCGAATCGTGCGGTTCCAGGTGATTAAATTAATTTCTATGTGCTCCCCTAGACTTCAAATCTTTTGACCAGTCTTTGAATAGCTGCCTAATCTAATCGTACGCAGTCGGACGGTCAACATTGTGCTTGTCTGGGTCATAGGCAACAATGACTCATACATATTTTCACATCGCTACTCCTAGGCTATCAGTGCGTCAGACAGCCTTCCGGTTCACAGTGGTATCTACACTATTTCCCCGCCAAGTTGTCCTCTTGGTCAACGGAAAT
>CALYDF020004387.1:0-18329 GCA_944474145.2 Dicrocoelium dendriticum
GAGAGAAAACCGCCAAGCTCGGAGAACAAGTGAACAATTGATTCATCAACCTTAGCTATCGGTTTTTCGAAACATTCTAAACAATTACAACAGCAACTTGTGCTGAGGATTTGCTAAACACGGCCGACAGAGCTTCCTAAATTTTGTCTGCCGACTGAAATAAGCAAGTCATGAGTGTCATGTTGATAGGTCATATAAATTGAGACGCCTCCCTCCTGCTGGCAAGCGGAGCGAGCGCATCTAAATAGTGCGTATGCAGATGTGTATACTTCCCCATCCGTGATGTCCTGAGGCAGCCACGTTGCAGTGAATCCGAGGATATCGTGAGGACACCTTTCTACAAGCAGACCTACATCGTACACCTTATTCCTTCGGCTGCGCAACTTACTTAGCACTAACTGAAGGTATTCGTTAGGTCTAGACCTGGTTCGTGCGCTACCAGAATTGGCAGTGGTAGGGCAGAGAAAACCGCCGGCTGACCGTCCGAAAACCCACTAACCGGAGATCTTGTTCACCGGCCGCTGGTCTGCTATTGAGGTCCCTGGTGGCCTCTCTTATCTTCAGTCTTTCGGCCAGCGGATGGCGCCGCGAAACACTGATATTTGTCTCTTTCAGCTTAAACTCAAACCGCATGTGAGCGTTGCAAAGTGGCCGCAGTCCTAACTTTGGTGCATTAACTGGGACGTTTTACGTCTAATCAGCTCCCTGACAGGAACACCTGAAAAATTAGGATGAAGAGGCTCCGTTACGCAAATTTTAAAATATTGCAGGTCATCCAGCATGCGCTCAGCAGGGAGAACAGCAGTGGATTCAGCCGCGTTACGGAATATAACGCTAATATCCGTGCAAGCATCACCACGACGGGTTGTATTTACCCCACGTGTCTTTGCTTCGATACTTGAAGAGGGAGGTTTTACCACCGGTGACAGGACTGTCTTCCTACCCTCAGACCAGGCAGCACCGGCAGCATATCTTGTTCTCGCCATTGGTGATGCCTCACTTTTTACGTGTTGGCGATTCCACCGGAAGGCTTTACGGCATATTTAGTCTGCTTTTTTTCTTAATAATGGGTTCCAGGTCCCGCGACGCTTTGTCGCTTTGCGAAGAGAGAGGCTAACCGTCAGAACTTGCTTACTCGGTGAGAGTCGTGTTATGCGGCAGCTTTGAATAACAACTAGTGTGGGTGTGTGTGCGGAAAACTTCGCCTCGCCGCCACCGTCAAACTGTTTGACAACTAACGACACTTGGCTTGTTTCCGGTGCCGAGACAACTACAATTTCTCGTTTGGCAGAGCCTACGGGGTTTCCTGGCTCTAGTTCGCTTTACTCGAAGAGCGCCTGGAACCAGCTAGTCGGTGCCAATCTGACTAGCTTTAGATACGACGTCTGAAGCAGCTACATTTTGGTGCTCGCCAACCATCTGGACGGTTGACACAACGCGTGTTGCCACAAGTTGGTCTCCAGTGTAAGCGATCAAATCTGCGTTGATGGAGACAGGAAGCGTCGGCATTAGCAGACCAGTCTTGAGGAGAGTATCTGGGAGCATCGAGGACGAAGGCAGTACATTTCTCAGCCGGGTATCAAAAGATCCGTCTATCGTACATAAGCTGCGCGGCCTTGACGGCGGCGGCTGCTTTTGACACAGGTAAAAAGCACCTTTTCGTTGGGGGCCAGCGCTGCGGAATGCTCGGTATTCAGGTCCGTGCAAAGCTGTTGGTACCATCGGTTGCGGACATCACAATGCATACCGCATGGATAGTCAGTTGCTGGCATATGGTGGCTTAACTTGCCACAACCTACCATAGCCTCAGAATACAAGCCACCTAGAAGAACAGCCTCGGTGCACTGCGAGACCGACATGGTGGAAAGCGGAGTGGAATTATAAGGTAAACCATGGTTAAACGACATCGCTAAAAAGATAAAAACTGTGGGCGATACGGGAATAAAACTGGGAACAACCGAACGAAGTTTAGTTATGTATCAACGACAGTTCAATTTCCGTTAGGACCGGAACGATTGGATAATCCCGTGAACGTTCCTTCTTTTGTGTATCGCCACATCGGGAATTGATAGGTCTGTTTGTTATGTTGAAACGCCTAAAAGCGAGACCGCATCACACCCTGTCCAACCAATTACTGCCCAAAGTTGCATGCCCAGCAGTCCCTGCCAAACTGCTTTAGGTGAAGTAAAAGGGTGAAGGATAAGCTAAGAAAACAAGAGGAGGAATGTCAGCTGAATAATGATAATACCAAGGTGTGGGAAGAAAGTAACATATACGTATGGAAGGTGAAGCTACAAGTCGGTTAGGAGAATAGACAGGTATGGTACTGCCACCCAAGTGCATCTAACTGACGATCCAGAGCCTCAACCAATGACAACCTAACGACGTGCTCCGGAGGCCACTTCCAACGTTCAATAACTTGGTGCGACAAATGAGTTTCCCTTCTTACGCTATCAGGATGCAGGTTGTGCGCCTTTCACGCGTGACATCGGAGACTGGGCGGATTAGCGAGACTAAATAGCTCGGACAAGGCTGGACCAAGCTTACCCGTTAAGATATGGTAAGTGAGGATCAAGGCTCCTCTAGTTCTGAGGTAGTGCATTGACTACATACCCAAGCTAAGCAAAAGTTCGGAATACCTTTGCCCCCGTACTCGTTGCACTAACCCAATACCCACTCGCAAAACCCACTTCAGTTCTACTTTGTCCCTTACAAGACTAGGTGGACAAGCCTGGATGCAGTATTATTAGTGAGTTCGCACAAAAGCTGAGAACAGCTGAGGACAACGAAAGGAGGCGAATAAACCACATCTCACCGAACCTTCTACAAGCAGCCTTCCTTCAATTGTCCCCAGAGTGAAGCAAATGATGTGTGGATGGCACCTGGATCAACCTGATGAGTGACAACAGGGATTTCACTTCCACCAACTACATAGCGCGTGGGGGACTAGCACCTCCAAAGCGGAGGACAGAATATTTCGCCTGGTTTATAGTCATCAACCATAAGGTTGACCAATCCCACAGCCTATCCAAGGCACTATGCATTGCCTCAGAGCCACCAGGGATATCCACAACATACCAGAGCTTGAGGGCATCAGCAAACCATAGCGGCGGTACTTCAAGCTCCTGGGGTAGGTCAGCGACATAAATTACGAAAGGCAACGGCCCTAGGACAAAGCCCTGTGGAAGGCCGCTAAAGACCGCTTGTTTAAAAAAATAATACGCCTCAGACCTACACACTGTTCTTTCCCATCTGGGAATGCATAGACCCAGGTATCCCAGGCGATCTCGACTTCATTGAGAGTCGTTGATGTGTGACAGTATCCAAGGATTACAAGAAGTCAATGATAAGCATGTCGAGAGCGTGACCGTTTTCTACTGCTTCAGCCCAGCTTTTACCGGTTACAAGTAACTTTATCAGACACAAAACCCCTGACGGAATCTGTGCTGTGCCGCCCTGAGAAGGTTAAACTTAAGCAGCTGATTCTCCACCGAATCCCTGACCGATTTTCAAACAACATATCTACTACGGTTGTCAAGCTGACAGGCCGGTAGTTCGCGGGCAGCGCTCTGTCACCGCCCTTACAAATCGGACAGATGCTTGCCTTCTTCCATTCTGTAGGTAAGGCACAGCTGTCGGGCGATATTGGTAACATACATGTCAGCGGGCCACTTAGCTCAGCAGCCAATTCATGCATCATCTTCGGATGAATTGAATCAGGGCCAGAAGATTTGGAAGGATTTAGTACTTGCAATAGCCCGAATACTTGCTTCTTCATTATGCTGATTTCAGTTAGGCAAGAATCCTTTGTGGCTTTTGTGACCAGCTCAACCTGAGGTAGCGAGGCCTCGTGAGAAAAGACACTAATATACTGTTCGCTATATATACAAGCATTAGCGTAGTCGGTGTGCCCATGGGTCCCGTCCGCGCGTAGTAAAGCCGCTATAGACGAGTTTGTGCTGCTGCGTCTCTTTACGTAAGCAAGAAATGTCTTTGGACTTGTTGCAGCTGCGTCAGGCAAATCATCGTATTGAAGGCGAGAAGTCCTAAGATGTTGATTACCTTTATTTCTAACCGCTCGATAGCTTCCCTAAGTGTTGGTTGCTGAAGTCACTTGGTAAGTTCGCAAACACTTAGAGCGCTTCCTAAACAGGATTTTACCTGTATACTCTACCCATGGATTCTGCACCCTTGTCTCCCATTTCTTAATGTGTGGATGTGGGGAGGAGACATCTCGGTGAGGTATGTCTTCAATTTTTTTTCTCCCAGGTTGAATCAACTCTGTCAGCCACGGAGATCGCACAACACAGAAATGAAGCTTTGTCTCGCGTGGCGTTAGAGTCTGCCCGCCAAATATTTTGATATGCCTCAGCGGTGGTCTGATGACATTTAGTGAGAGCACATCGAAAAGATATGCAGACATGGCCACTGGCTCTTAGAGGACAGCCGTATGCAATAGTACTTAGGAAATCATGTGACTTCGCAAAAATGAGATCCAAGGTAGACGGAAGATGGTTGCTGATGCATCTAGTCGGGATGTCCACGAACTGATGCAAAGGCAGTTGCAATGTTAACTCGAAGAGATCCAAACCGAATATGGCCACCGTCATACTGCAAGGTAGATCAGCCCATCAGACTTCAGGGAGCCCGAATGCACCCAGTATTAGAGACATATTGGCAGTCTGAGTACGAGTAAACTCAAATAATTTGGAGATACTTCCAAGACTTTGCTATACCACTACAACAGTAAAACGAGCAGAGGAAGTACCACAATAGTCGACAGGGCTTCAACCGTTTGATCCAGCGACTGAAAAACACGGGTCCTCCAAACATCAAGTTTACTACAGACATAAAGAGCGACGCCTCCACCTTCGCGGCTGACGGAGCGCTTACATCTAAGCAGTGCGCAGCCAAGCAAACATTCTTCACCGTCTGGGATATCCGGGGCCAGCCACGTTTCGGTGATAGATCTGTCTACAACTAAATAAGTGAGTATTTTATTCTCGACAAGGCGAGGCAAGCCTTTTGGGCATGAATAACATATTGCAATTTTGTACATCATAGCATGATTAGCAGCACCAAGAACGGGAGTAGTACAGCCGGGGTCAGTAGTGTGGACCCATATGGCCCAAAGGTTTTGCAAAGTCTGTGTCCACAGCATGCGAGATGTAGAGATAAGAATCTGATCACTAATGTGAAGGGTGTTGATGTGGAATTAGTCCGAGGAGGTTGTGTACCCAGTGCGGGTCGGGTGAGTGAAGCATGAGAAAAAGCTGCAAAAATATTTAAGAATATTGACATGAGACTGATCAAATATGTAGGCGTATTTGTGCGCGAGTAGATATAGGCACAGAAATTGTGAAGGTGGTATCAGTCAACTTGCCAATGTGTGATTGAGGCGGTGTCGTTATTGTGTGGCGAGTCACATCCGCCACCTCGCAGTGTGGTTAAACGAACATTTGTGGTTTTTTGTAGGAAAAATGCTTGCCAGGCGAAAACCCACCACATCCTGGAACATCGCCAACTGCTGATATGATATTGAAAATATTGCATCTGACCGATTACCCTCGCGGATATTCGTAGTCATATTTCGCCAATTTGTTTCACATGGTTGTGTAGTATCCTTCGGAGTCGACCACAAGTGGTTGGAGCTGTTGAAGTCGTACGACTCAGGTGACTTCCATTGATTTGCTTACATTTATGGGTTCTTTTGGTGTGTCAGGATTGCCAAGTGCGGGCGATTTTTTGTTCTGTGTTAGTTCCATCTCCAGGGGAGCGACGCAGGTACGTCCTCAAAGGTGTTTCGTGCAAGTACTGTTATCCCATAGAACACTGGACAGAAGAAAACGGACCGAGCAAACTTCCAAGGAAATTGAGCAGGACTATATTAATGTATAAAAATAAAAGTTATAGTAACACTGTGGTGGTTAAAAGCAATGGAATGACTGGATACGTTACACATTATGTTCGCATTTTTGCGTACAAGCACGAGACGCGGTATTTGTCGAAGGTGAGAGACAAATGCTGTCCGAAGTGATCTAGCGTACGCAAACGGTGTCCTACGTGGAAACCGGTGTATCAAGCGTTGTTAACGGGTAAATGAGTTGTGGGACTCATAAAAACATAGTAAGTGATTTAATGTGCGCTTAAGGTATAGGTATAGCGATCGGTTGACAGTGGTAGAGCTTGTCGTTCGAACATGTATGAGAGCCAGTGGAGTCACTACGCAAGGTTTGAGACCCATGAAAATATTGACGTAACATGTTCAGTAATCGGTCGTTAGAGAAGACGCTAGAGTGGAAGCACCACGTGTACCCTGTTCCTTAGGCTACGCACATCACTAAGCGCTACCCGAAGGAACTCGGCATGACCAGCCCTGGGTCGTACGCCACCAGGAGGGGTACTGGTAGAACGGAATTTGACTTGCGGCTGACCAACTAAAAACCCACAAGACAAAGGCCTTGCTCACCAGTTGCCGCCTGCTCTTGCGGCTTTTGAGGGCTTCCTTTAACTTCAGTCGATCTGCCAGTGGGAGGTCCGGCTGAACGCTGACGTTACTACCCTTGAGTGCGAAGGCAAAGCGCATTAAGGCTTTGCGTTCCTCCGGGGTTGAGGGAACTATACGATGTAGTCGAAGTTGCGGAGTTGGCCTATCTACAGGGACGTACCCCGATCTGGTTAGCTTCCTGATGGTGACACCGGGGAAAGCAGGTGGGAACATCTTGTTGACGCAGAGCTTGAACCCCTGGAGATTATGCAGCATGCGTGCTTTGGGAGGAGCTGCCGCGGATTCAGCAACGTTACGAAAGATAACGCTACTATCAGTAAAAGAATCACTTCGAAGAGACGTATTCCCTCCACGAGTATTCGACTCGACCGCAGTTTGGATCGAATCCTCAAACAATTTGTTGATGCGCTGGCCACCGCAGAGGATAAAGAACGGTGCCCTATCTGCTGCATCGAGCAGGGTGGATAGGGATTTGATGCTACCGCTTAAGCCTTCCCGTCTCCTTATTCTCCTTCTCGCGCTTTTTCACCCTTACTGTCCAGTTCCAACTTTACTTTTATCCCCCTGTTTTCAACCCCCAATTCTCGGCTCTTCCCTACCTTGCTTCAGTATCCGCTTGTCCTTTAGTTTCAACTAACAGATGAACGCGGAACGTCATTCCTACACTGTCAACAGGCCCAGATCCAAGCAAGCGGCTCATTCCATTTCCTCGGCTTCCACTTGGAGCCATCGATCCTCCTTCAGATTGGCATGAATCAACGTTCGCATATTGCTTCACATCGGTCAACAGGCAGCACTTGCCCGAACATTGGAGACCCTCTCGATCAATATCTGCTGCTTATCGGAGACCCGCCTGCAAGACTCGAGCTCTGTACTCACTCTGCGATCCCCTTCAAGCGACACTAGCAGCACCTTCTCATTGCGCCCATCCGGTAACGATGCAGCACCGGTCAAGCCGGTGTTGGTATTGCCCTGAGTCCCCAGGCTGAGGCTGCTCTGGTTGATTGGATTCCAATCAGTAGTGTGCGGTCCGATTGGCTGGCTCGTTCAAAACTTCGAAGTCGCGTGGGACTAACAGGTTTCTATTCGTCATCGCTGCCTATGCACCGACAAACTGTAGCGATGACTAGGTAAAAGACAACTTCTATCATCAACTGAATGAGCATCTCAGCCACGGAAGAAGCTCGGACACTGTAGTGCTGGCCGGGGATCTGAACGCTCAAGTTGGAAAATTATCCACAGATGAGCTGCATCTGGGCGGCTAACATGGTATAGGCTTCCGTAATGATAACTGTGAGTGGTTACTTCCTTTGTGTGAGGATGCACGTTTATTTCTTGCGAGCACTAATTTCCGGCACAGCACCCGCCGGCGATTAACTTGGCGCCCACCAACCTCGAACCAGCTATGGACGCAAATCGATCACATTGCCATAAGTTATCGACGGTGAGGCTGCATCCAGAACTGTTGCTCGAGTTGAAGCACAGGTGTGGACACTGACCATGCACTTATGTGTGCTGACCTGCGGATGCGCTTTGGCGGACGGCCACGAAGATTTTGTGGGCGCATTGACACCGGCCAACTGACGAAGCCAGCTGTTCTGAATGCGTATCAAAGTACGCTGTCATGCGAGTTTGGATAAACGCTCACTGGATGCAATTGTAGCTCACTGGTCTCATATTCACCAGACATTATTAACAGCAGGAAAATCCTCATGTGGTATGTCTAATCGCCAACATGGACATTGGGTCTTTTTGCAGTCTTTGGAACTTATAGATGCTCGCCGGCAAATTCCGGATGGAAGCGAACACAATGAAACTCGCAAAGAGCTCCGGGCAAAAATTCGTGCTAGCCTGAAGGGAGACCGCGAATCCTGGTGATCTTATCGTGCATCAGATATGGATATGGCCGCTGCCCTTGGTCACCATCGCATGCTATTCCGTCTGATACAGGAAACTAGCGGCAGGAGATCTGATGTTAGTGAAACTATACGTGACGAGAGTAGACAGCCTATCCACAACGTATCAAAACGCTTAGAGCGTTGGGCTGAGCACTTTAAAAGGCAATTTAATCGGCCGGAATGGTTAGATTTCTCGCCTGTCACTGATCGCCCCGCTCCTTGGCTGTCAATTTAGATCCATCTTTACGCTCAGAAGTCGAATGTGAGATCAAACTGTTGAGGGTAAACATAGCCGCGAGATCTGGTGACCCTCCCCCAGCCCACTTCAAAATTCGGGGACCTGCTCTTGTGGATGATTTACACGAGTTACTTGTGAAACTGTGGGAGCAGGGAACTGTCCCAACCGATTGAAGCCGCTCCGTCATAGTCCCAATTTTCAAAGGAGGCTCACGATCGGAATGCGACAGCCATAGAGGAATCAGACTGAGCTCTATTGCCACCAAATTGCTTGCCTCTGTCATCCTTCACAGACTGACTGGCACTCGTGAAAGCCAGATTCGTGAAGAGCAAGCTGGATTTCATCGAGGTCGTAGCTGCATTGACCACATTTTTACATTTCGTCAGTAGTTGGAGCACCGTCACACATACTTGCGACCCACCGTAGTCTTGTTCCTCGATATCAAAGGTGCATTCGACTCAGTGGATAGACATGCACTTTGGGACTGTCTACTCAGAAGTGGTGTACCTGAGAAATATGTGAATATTATCCGAGCATTAAATGCGCGCAGTTCGGGCAGAGTGAGGGCTTACAGCAAGTTGTCGCCGTCCTTTAATATCTCCAGCGGCGTAAGACAAGGATGCTTGCTATCACCATTCTTCTTCAGCTTCGCTATGGACGAAGTCATGCAGATCGCGTTCACAGGACACAACTTAGAATGTGTGGAACTACTTCCAGGAGAATGACTTCTTGACTTAGAGTATGCTGATGATATTGCCTTTATCTGTGACAGCTCACAAACGTGCTAAGCGGCACTGGGCAGATTAGCACTAGCTGCCCGTCACTTCCGGCATTGCTTCGCACCCTCGAGGTGCAAAGCGTTTCTCCAAGATTGGTCTGGACCGCCTCCTACGTTGACCCTTGGTGGGGATCAGCTAGAAGTCGTTCAAAATTCAACTACCTGGGAAGTTGTATCAGCGCCCGTGGGATTGAAGATGAGATCACGAATTGTATAGCAAAAGCTCGGGGCGCTTATGCTAAGCATCGCCACTTATGGCGCCGGCGCGACATCACTCTTGTTCTGAGTGGTAGAGTGTACCATGCAGCGGTACGTTCGATCCTACTGTACGGTTGTGCAACATGGCCGCTTAAAGCAGCGGACCTAAAGAGGCTAGTTACGTTCGACCACCGGTGCCTTCGTAATTTAGCTCACATTTAGTGGGAAAACCGCGTGAGTAACGAGCGTGTTCGACGCCTTGTTTTTGGCACAGGAAAAGGAAATGAACCGCTCAGCACCGTTATTTCACGCACCAGGATCCGATGGCTCGGCCACGTGTTACGCATGCCAGCACACCGACTTCCGCGACGTGTGTTAGTTGCGAGCCGGAGGTGTGGATGGAAGCAGCTGATGGGTGGCCAAGCGATGACTTGGTCGAGAGAAGTGAAGGCCGTCACTTCTGAGCTAGCCTTGCTTGGAGCGTTTTGGCTCCCTGGTTGGGGTCCGAAAGACGGTGAACACGTTTGGTTGGACACACTTGCTGATATGGCTAGGAGCCGACCTCAGTGGCGTTCGCGCTGTGAGTTTCTTTGTCCCACCCCGTCCCTCTTAACCTCCTCCTCCAACCACGATCTCGTTATTTAGCCTTATATAATTTTGCATAGTAATTATTTTGGTGCACAGCAGCTGGCTAGTAGCTTACCGGAACGATGCCCATCCGTTACCGGTAGCTCAGCCAGCTTGCAGCAGTTGCTTTTTTCTCTCGTTTTTTCTACGTATTGCGGCACAGTAGCTGGGGTGTGCCCACCTCCAGCTAACATGTGTTATGATGATGATGATAGTTTCGACCGGTTTGGCAGGTGAAACGGCGCGTATCTTCGTTAAGGGAGCAGGAGTAATTGAGGTTGAGACCTTATGTTCCAACACCAACTCCCTCACTGGTTTAGTCTTTTCAGTCTTTGTGCGTGTGGCCGAAGTCGACACTGCGCCTTTCTTCGTCCATAGAACTGGATGGGGTTTAGAACTTTGTGGTCCACCGCCGATACATTTATGATTTCAGTACCATCAAGCTTTGTGAGAGCCCTACGGATTTCTATGCTCTCGTCCTCTTGCTTTTATTGGGCACAGAGATTAGGAGTTCGGTTTCGCTTTGGACGGCTTCCATTATGACAGCAGAAGCCACTTTAGGGGCATGCTGGACCGCTGGGGCACATGACACGGTAGCCATCACCCCAGTCGGATTTTCAGCGACAGCCATTTAGTTGAGCATCTTTCTCCCATGAGCCGACACCAATAGAGACCCATTTTGCTCATCAGAAAAGCCAATTTACGATCTAGGGATGTGTGGAAAGATCACAACTGCTGGTAGTCCGGCCCGAGGTTTCTCGGTGTTCACTCAGTGCCCTCAATATGGGTATATTGACGGCGACGGCATAGAACACAAATGAACAGCGTGCCAGCGCTTGTCGAAAGCATTGCGTACCGATCAGGGCTCAAAGCGGTACAGGTCGCTTAGCATCAGCAGTCGCAAACATAGCACTGCATGTCACCAGACTCTACCGTCACGGCATTAGAGCAGCTCACGTTGTCGCACGCAGCATTAGATTCGTCGCTCAACTCAGCCGAAGACACATCAGCGCCGGCATTCAGTAAATCCGACATGACTCTTTCAAAGAGTGTGAAACAAGTATCAAAATCTAAAACCGACAAGCATTTAGCCGCAGGGTAGTCAACAAAAACAGTTACGGGTTAAGACTAGGTGCAAAAATGACGACAAAACACAAAAATAACAAGAACTAGCCAGCGGCTAAACCCGAGAAAGATGGACGTGGTTTGATAAGCACCGGGAACCGGGTAGATGTAATCCGGGTAAACGACGATCCAAAATTCTTTGACTCAAGCGAAATTGGGCACCAGTCAAATTTTTTGCACTACACTTGTAAACATTGGTCCAAAACTGTCCTTTAAAAGTAACAACTCGAAACGACAGCACGCGGACCAGTGTTCTAAACAATATGTTTTGGGCATAAAGTAGTGAGCTTGGTATGGTACGCTGTGCTACATGTTTGCTGTGTCACTTATTCAAGTTTAATTGCAAGTGGGACTGGAATAGTAGGAAGGCATATATTTAAGCGGTACATGAGAATTTAGTATAAGCGGTAATAAAACTGATGCTGAATTTTAAAAAGACTGTTTTGGTGCAAATAGACCACAAAGTGCAGTCATGAGCTGTGGTGTGTCATTGGAAACTGTCATCATGATGGACAGGGGGGCTAATGCTTGTAAGGTCAGGAAAAGGTTTTATGATCATTGTCTTCGGTGATATTCAAGGAGGTTTGAATGGCCGCATAATAAATTAGCACGGTTGATTCTATGAGGAAAGGGAAGAGGAAAGCTGATGGTATGTGGTTTTATTTTCTAAAATCATTTCTGATAACTTAAAGTGCTGACTACCAGTGCTTTTGCAGGTCAAGGCTTATTCGAAAGCAAGCAAATAGTAAACACGGGAATGACTAATTTTTGTAAGCGCGGGTAAAAGGATTGTATGCGGTGACATCAAATAACCTTGTAATTGCTACACCGTTTATTGTTATTCCTGATGGTATTATAGGATAGATACTGTTGGGCGGAGCCTGGGATACTAGCTGGTAAACAATGACACGTACGACGTGTCAAATACGACAGTATAGAAGTCGGAGGCGGCTGAACGCAACGTATTTGTACAGGCCACAGGAATAGGAAGCGAATCAGAGAGAGCGAGAAACGTGCAGCGAGGTACTCACCAAAACGGTTTGTGTCAATGGACGTGCAGTCAGTAAAACAAGCGGACGTTTCGATGGTTAAAACAACCGTAAAATTAAATGTTACAAAATACTGAAAGAGCTTTTATTCCGGGACACTACAAGAGCCTCCCCCTAGAAGGGTGAAGGATGGAAGCATTCGATGGAGCTGTTGTTGGGGGAAAACGGAGGGTGAGGGGGGACGCGAATATTTGCAGGGCTTGAGTAAGGGCTTCCAAAGTGGTATGTGTAGCAGATTTCGCTGGGTCCAGGCTTTTGCTAGTTATTATTTATGACGATCATGTGGACCAGAGTGCATCATCGGTGGGCCGTCGGGGCGGGCTGATCGGATTGCAAAAGAACTGTCTAGACCAGAAAAAAGGCCGACAGGACATTCTCATTGCTGTAGACCCGACAGTGGCCTTGGGAGTTGTCATTTCCCTACCCGCACTTTAGTCCACGGTCCTCGTCCCACGAAGAAATCCAGGCGTCCCCGTCCCACGAAGAAATCTGGCGTCCTCGTCGGCAATGCCTATGCGGCGTTTGGGGACCAATCCGTTCGTGGGTGTCTGCGGTCGAGGGCGACTGTCCGTTCCCTGAGTGAGGAAAAGTGCTTTGAGACGGCTGACGAGTCACTCCAGGGTTGCGTTGAGCCGGTTGGCGAGACACTCGAGGGTTGCCTGGGCAGTTCTGGCGGTTGAGATTCTGGAAAGTAGAACTCAGAGGGGGTGGACAAGGATCGGGGAAGTGGCTTGACGCCGGAGAGGGAACATGGCATGCATGATAAAAGCAAATGCGCTTTATAGGTTTTCAAAATGTTTTGGGATTATTTTGTCGATTTTGCAAAACGTTTATGGATGCGACGCAGGATAACCACTAAAGACGAAAATGGCGTGTTAATAGAAATAACAGACGATTACAAAATCTGGAAAACGAACTGGGCGTTTGACCTGTCTACCGCGTCGGTCGGTTGCATGGGGTTGCGGCGGGATAGGTTGTGGGTCAAGGGGTACCGGGTTATCAAGTTCTCGGGAAGTCACCAAAGTTGCGGGTGCTTGTGCGTGAGCATCAGGATGGGTTGCAAGTGGCTCGTCAAAGAAAGCCACTTTGAAGCGGTCGATGGACACCGTTGTTCGAGGACCATTCTGGTCTAAAGTGAAGTGTTTCGGGTTCCGTTGCAGGGCTTTGAAAGGGTCAGTTTAGGGAGGCAGGAGATCGCGCCGCACTGCGTCGGTGCGGATGAAGACGTGAGTGCAGGTAGTGAGTACACTGTGCATGTGCACATCTAGTCTGTTCACGGGGCGGTGTCGGGCGTAGTGAACGCATGCGTTGAGCTAGGGAGGACGCATAGTTAGCCGGAGGCATACCCGACGATGCGGGAGGTGAAACAAATTCTCCTGGTAACTTCAGCGTCGTGCCGTAAATCTGCTCTGCTGGTGCACTTTGCAAGTCAGCTTCAATGCTGCTGTGAATGCCTGAGCAACGAGCGAAATGTTTTCGCTCCAGCTAAGGTCGGAGGAGGCGCAGAGCGAGGCTTTAAGCTGTCTATGGAAACGTTCAACTAACCCGTTGGCTGCTGGGTGATACGCTGTGGTATGAATGCGGTGACATCCTAAAAAGTTGCAGAACGTATCGAATTGTGAAGATTCGATAGGCGTTCCTCGGTCAGTTGTGACGGTGGATAGGCATCCGTTGTGCGCGACCCACCGGTCAAAGAAGGCACGGATAACAGTCTCAGCTGTGCAGTCAGTTACCGGAATGGCTTCTGGCCATCTGGTGAAGCGGTCGACACATGTAAGAATGTATACGAATCCGCGTGAAGGAGGCAATGGACCTACCAGGTCTAAGTGTACATGCGAGAACCGAGAGTCCGAGGCAGGGAATGAACCAAGAGGACTGCGGGTGTGACGATATACTTTCGAGCACTGCCATTAAAGGCAGGCGCGAGCCCAGGTGCGAACAACTTTGTTTACGCGTGGTCGAACGAAACGTTCGGTGACCAGTTTCAAAGATGCACGGATACCGGGATGTGATAGTGAGTGCAGTGCGTCAAAGACTGTGCGTCTGAAGGAGACAAGCACCAGGGGTCTAGGACAACCTGTGGAAGTGTCACAGAGAATGGTTCCTTCCGTGGTTTGGAGAGGAACAGGTTGCGCATGCAGCGAAGTAGACTGCAGATTGCGCTGTATATCTTCGTCTTGAGCCTGAGCCGATGCCATGGCGGCAAGGTCGACGGTAGGCAAAGAATGGAGAGTGAGGTTGACGCGCGGGAGAGCGTCGGCGACGGGATTGTCGAGACCTGAGACATGACGTATGTCAGCAGTGAACTGCGTGCCAAAGTCTAAATGTCGTGTTTCCCGTGGTGAGTATTTGTCGCAAGCCGAGCTGAAAGCAAAGATAAGGGGCTTGTGGTCAGTGTAGACCATGAAAGCGCGGCCATCAAGTGCGTGTCGTAGATGACGTATTGCTAAGTAAATGGGGAGCAGCTCTTTGCCAACCGTGCAGTATCGGGATTCCGCTGGCTGCAGGCGCTTGGAGAAGAACCCAAGGGGTTGCCATTGCCCACCAACGTGTTGTTGGAGGACGGCTCCTACCACGACGTCTGAGGCACCAGTTGTAATAGAAAGAGGTGCAGTAGATACGAAATGAGCGAGGAATGCTATGTTGGAGATAGTATCCTTGAGTTTGGCGAAGGCTGCCTTTCCTTTGTCAGGGAAGCGAATTTACGTTCATTTCCTATGAGTAAGTCAGTCAGTCGCTGCACGAGCTGAGCGCAGCGCGGTATGAAGCTTCGATAGTAGCTGACCAAACCACAAAATCGACGGAGGTGCTTGAACGAAGTCGGATCTGAAAAGTCCTTGATTGCCTGGATCTTATCAGGAAGGACTTCGATTCCAGACGATGAAACGAGGTGGCCTAGGAATTCTACCGTTGATTTGCCGAGTTCGCAATTAGTCGGGTTGACTGTGACACCGTGTTGGGTCAAGCGCTGGAAGAGAGTTCAAAGATGCTCGAGGTGTTCTTGTTCCGATGAACTGGCTACTAAAATATCATCGAGGTAGGAATAGGCGAAGTCTAGGCCACGAGTGACATCGTGGATGAAGCGTTGGAACGTTTGTACGGCGTTGCACAGTCCAAATGGCATTCTTAAAAATTCCACCAAACGGAAAGGAGTGATGACGGCTGTTTTAGGAATGTCATTGTCTTCCACAGGGATTTGGTGATAGGCGCGAACCAGATCGATATTGCTGAAGATCGTCTTACCTGTGAGGCATGCGGTAAGGTCCTGCATGTGTGGGATGGGATACCTTTGTGGGACGGTAGACGATTGAGTGCGCGCTAATCACCAGATTTCTTGGGGACTATTTGCAGGGGCGATGGCCAAGGGCTATTGGAAGGGTGGATTATTTCAAGTTCAAGCATGTGCTCAAACTCCGCCCCACCTACCTTTATTTTCTCAGACGATAGTCGGCGTGGACGGCATGACACAGGTGGGCCGTTCGTACTTACGTGGTGCGTGACTTGAGCTGCCACGGGCAAAGCTGCGTTCATTGGCTGAACAAGCTTGGGATACTGAGAAAAGAGATTAGCGTAGTCTGGCGAGGTCTGGGGAAATGCGTAGACCGGGGAGATAGATGTGACATCGGCGGTGATGCCACGCACGCTAAGTGTTTATGCAGAGTCAACTATCATCTGGAGTTTCGCGTCGACCAAGAGGTCGAAATGCCCGAGAAAGTCAATGCCGATTATTGCAAAGGGGACTGCAGCGACAGTGAATACCCAGCGGAAAGTACGCCGAAGACCTAGGTCCAGGGTTAATGACCGATGACCATATGTGGCTATTGGCGGGCCGTTGGCGGCACTGAGGCTTGTCAACAGAAAAGTGTTAGGCTCACCAGGCATAGGGGGAATGACGCTGACTAGCGCCCCGGTATCAACTAAGAACTGGGTATCGGAGTCATAATCCCTAATGTAGATGAAAAGACATTGAGCTTTGCCGACGTTTATGGCCATTACAGACCGGCGTGGCGGATCATGTATAGCGGAGTAGCTACACGGCCTTACGCACTTACGGGCTTTAGTACCGAAACGCGAGTGCTAAAAGCAGTAACCCGTGGCATCGGGTTTTGTGCGACGCCGCGATGATCCAGAGCGGTTGCGGTGCTTACGTTTTAAGGTGAGTTCCTTGATCTGGCGCTGCAGCGACGCTATCTGCAATGATAGTGAGTCTATTGTCGAAGGCAGGCTAGTCGCTCCTGTCGTTGTGGTTGCTCCAGCGCAAAGCTGCTTAGGTGCTTTGGTTTCAGTCTCTGGCTGGTGCCGTTCGATGACGCGGTCTGCTAGGTCTGCAATTGCTGTGATGGGCAAGTCACTTGCTACTGCAAGGATAGCCTGAATGCTTTCAGAAAAACGTTGCATCCACAGCTCACGGAGAATCTCTACCTTCATGTTGGACGTGCCGATGAGCTGTTGCATTTCGCGGAAAATTACTGAACGCATCCTATCTCCCAGCTGCAGATCACTATATAGTTGCTGCAGACGGACCTAGTCAGAAGGCGTGATTCGCTGAATAATAGCCTGTTTAAAAAGTCATATTTCGCACCGAGGGGCGGGCAAGCTATGATGTTACTCACTTGGGAGGATACGCTTTGCAGAAGCCGGGACATAAGTTGATGATATTTAGAATTATCAGAAGAAATTTTACAACTGTGAAAAGTGGATTCTAAATGTGCAAACCATAACAACGGGTCATGCTGTCAAAATGGTGGGGATGCTAGCTCTACGGCACTAACCACGTACGTAGATAAATAAATAAATAAATAAATATTTATTCTCGACTATGCGAGGCACGCCAATTGAGGCATGATCAGGTATGTACAGCTGTACAGACATTTTATGGGAACTGTAGTGTCAGTAGAAAATTGTTCATATGTCCACGCTTGGGACTGTGCGATGGGGAACATGCGATAGAACGATTGGGTTGTAGTGGGATCGGGATCCATTTGTTTGGACATAATCGCTCTGCCACATATCGCAGTCATACCTCGAGTAATTATAGATAAATCCTGAGGGATCCATTGGAAGATAATTGAAGAGTAAGCTATCCAGTATGGTGATTCTAATTGAGCTGCCAATGTGAAGTTATGGGCTGTGACTTTATTCGGTGGCGAGTCACATTCGCCACGTTGCAGTGTTGTTAAACGGACATTTGTGGCTTTTTATAGGGAGAACGCTTGCCAGGCGAAAACCCACCACGTCCTGAAACACTGCCGCCAATCCATTGGATGGCAAGTTGTAACTGGCTATGTTTCTTGTTGAACGTTTATTTGCTCCGTTATTCGCAGTCAAGTTGCGTCCCATTTTTCTGCTGACTGATGCGCTATGCGAGTGGCCATTGCGTGCCTGGGTCCTCTCCTGTTCCAGATCGGTAGGTCAGGAACTAAGCATTCTTTCTGGATATGATGTGTTGACCATCTGCAGAACCACGTGAAGCCTCGAAGAATATACGTTGAAATATGTTGAAGTCTTGGAGGACAGGATAGGTTCCGAAGAAAGAATCGCAGATCCCCCGGGGTATGTAGTGAAATTGATTAGAGATTGTGGTAACCACGGCCATTTGAGCGGTCAAAGCGGATTGAAGAGCTTAGAATGACCGATTGTTCAAGCTTTGTATTGGCAGGAGAATGTGCCTTCCGTAGTCGAAAGTCCTCCATTCAAGAGATATGTGGAAGAGGCATTGTTAGATAAATTGGACTCAGTGGTTCATGCCGCGGAAGAATTGATTGATTTGTCCGGTTAGTAAGTTGTAAAAAAGTTGATAATTTTCCGCTCATGTCCAAGTAGAGGAACTGTGTGCCTTGTATTGTTGTCGAAACGGATGACAATTCCTTGGGTGCGTGTCGCCGTACCTGTGACAGACTCGGGAGAA
>CALYDF020004388.1:0-18633 GCA_944474145.2 Dicrocoelium dendriticum
TCTACCCACTGCTGCTACTGTTGCGCCATAGTCTCATGTCCTGGGCGCCTCCACGTGGCGACCGCTGGGTGGGAGTTAGGTTTCGCCCTTCTCCCTGCTAAGATCCAGGACACCAATCCGCATGAGTCAGTGAACTGACCATGTGCTAGACCCGCTGCCTTTCGGGTGTTCATTTAATCGAAGGCTTTGGCTGAGGACCCGAGTCGTTCTCCTGTCAGGTGTGGGCGCCCTGGCAGTATCCTAGTCCATCCTCTCCGGAGGTTAGGAAGTGGTCGATGGCCCACATCCCGTAAAACCTAGCCATGGGAGACAACAGGTTACGGGTTATATTCTCAATGCTCGATTGGCGTAGAGCACGAGTACCACGCATTGTCTCTGACGGTGGGAGGACACCTCCGGGTGTTCAATGGTTTGCTACTGCCCGCCTCAAGCCAGGCAGCCCCTGGTCAAATTGGTGCAAACCCGCCAAAAACCCACCTGCGTCTGGCCGTGGTCGCAGGTGCGTATCCAATTACGGTCGCAAAACATATGATAACTGTTCCAGAACCTCAAAGGCTGCGTGTGACGGCCGTCAAGCAGATCCCCATCTACCTCTGCAATCACATTCCCGAGCTGGATCTGCTCTCCACTGCCTTGTGGGTCAGGCTATTGAGCCAAAGGCTCCGGGCGGAGTCCCTCAAGCAAACCTCCAAACCACCCACTGCCTTGTGGGTCAGGCTCTTGAGCCAAAGGCTCCGGGTGGAGTCCCTCAAGCAAACCTCCAAACCACCCACTGCCTTGTGGGTCAGGCTATTGAGCCAAAGGCTCCGGGTGGAGTCCCTCAAGCAAACCTCCGAAGGACAACGACCACCTCGCGTGCGATTGCCCACCAATGCAATCGTATGCCTGCGCGCAAAGCACTCAGCATCGGGTGCTGGAACGTGCGCACACTACTGGACCGGAACTCGAGCGAGCGCCCGGAGCGACGCACTGCACTGGTCGCAATGGAGCTGGCGCGCTACCACATCGATATTGCGGCGCTCAGTGAAACTCGGCTCGCTGAGCAAGGTAAGTTACATGAAGCAGGTGCTGGCTATACATTCTACTGGGTGGGGAACGCCGCCTCAGCACCACGTGAACATGGGGTCGGATTTGCAATATCCGATCGCCTGAATGGCCAGCTGGTGGGTGAACCAACGGGCATCAGCGCGCGACTGATGACTGTTCGCCTGCGACTCGGAAGAGGTAAGTTTGCTACTTTTATAAGCACGTACGGTCCAACCATGTGTTATCTTATTGACACGCGTGATCAGTTCTACACTGAGCTATCCTCCGTGATACGGTCTGTGCCGAGGAGCGACCGACTATTTCTGCTGGGTGATTTCAACGCGCGCGTTGGGCGTGATGCATCAGCGTGGACAGATGTTATCGGTGCGCATGGCATTGGTTCAGCGAATGCGAACGGTGACAGGCTGCTCTCACTGTGTGCCACTCACGGCCTGACGATCACGAACACTCGGTTTGCACTGAGTGCGAGTGATATAGCAACTTGGACGCACCCACGGAGTGGTCACGCTCACCTGCTCGACTATGTCATCGTACGTCAGCGTGATATGCGTGAAGTGCGCATGACACGTGTACTGCGTGGAGCTGAGTGTGGCACTGATCACAAATTGGTTCGGACCAAACTGTACATATATTTTCGTAAATCGATGTATTGCACTCCCGCCGTGAATCGGCGTAAATTTAACATTCTCTCCCTCGGCACTGTGGCGAAACGTGCTGAGCTGGAGAAGGCGATGGCTGCACGCCTGTGTGGTGATGTGGACTGTATAGCCACAGTGGGCGACCTGTGGCACCACATTCGCGACCAGGTGACAGCTGCTGCGGAGGAGACGATCGGGCGCGCAAACTGTAAGCGGCCTGATTGGTTTGATGACAACAATGTGACGATTGACGCATTGGTGTCGGAGAAGAATGCAGCATTTGCTGCACATGTTGCAGACCCCAGTGACTTGGGGAAGAAGAGTCAGTTTCGCAAATTTCGACGGCGACTGACCCGAGAGCTCCGTCGCATTAAAAATGCATGGTGGACGGAGAAGGCGAAGCAGATGGAATGCTACGCCGAACGCCGTCAACACAAGGAATTCTTTGACTCCTTGAAGGCGGTGTATGGACCGAGATTGGAGCCGCTGAGGACACTGATCGATGGTAGTTCAGGCGCTACCTGCACCCAGACTGCAGACATAATGCAGGTCTGGCGGAAACACTTTGACTGTCTCTTGAACAACCGTTCAGAGATCGACTGGCCTACATTGAATGGCCTGAAGCAGCACGATGTGAAGGCGGATCTGGCAGATACGCCGAGACTGGATGAGACGCAGAGAGCACTTGCTCAGCTGCGAAACGGCAAATGTGCCGGAGGTGACGGGATCCCACCTGAAGTATTGAAACACGGTGGACCCGCGTTGTTGACTGCGCTGCACCACTTGGTGCAACGCGTGTGGATTGAGGAGGAAGTGCCTTCTGAGCTGAAGGATGCCCTTGTGCTACCACTGTACAAGGGCAAAGGTAGCAAGCAATGTTGCACGAATTATCGTGGCATCAACTTGCTGAGTTGTGTGGGCAAGGTGATTGCCCGAATCCTGCTCAATCGCCTCGTGAGTCAGATTGTGGAACCTCACGTGGCGGAAGAGCAATGTGGATTCCGTTCGGGTCGCAGCACTATAGATATGGTGTTTGCGGCTCGTCAGTTGCAAGAGAAGTGCAGAGAACGACACCAGCCATTGTACTCGCTTTTTGTTGATTTCACCAAGGCATTTGATACGGTGAACCGCGAGGCACTGTGGCTGGTGTTGGGTAAGTTTGGTTGCCCGCGTAAGTTTGTAAGTTTAATTGAATGTCTGCACAGTGGTATGCGAGCGAGGGTGCAGCTGAGTGGAGAGACCTCTGATGACTTTACAGTTGTCTCTGGTGTGAAGCAAGGCTGTGTGTTAGCTCCTGCCCTGTTTAATATCTATCTTCATGCAATGTTGTCTTGTGCTTTTGATGCGGCTTGTGTTTACGGTGTTCGTGTGGAGCACCGTATTGATGGTGGGTTGCTGAACATCCGTCGTTTCGGTGCGAGAACTCTAGTCTGTGAGACAACTATCCGTATGTTGCTGTTTGCTGACGACTGTGCGTTGTTTTCACACAACGCGGATGAGTTGCAGCACATGACTAGTGCTCTGGCTTCGACAGCGGCCAAATTCGGGCTCACCATCAACACAAGCAAAACTGTCTGTCTCTTTCAGCCTTCACCGGAGGTGCAATCTTCAATATTGCCGCAAATCAGCATTGGTGCTGAAGTATTGGAAACCACCTCCCGCTTCTGCTACCTTGGGAGTGTGATGTCGACTGATCAGCAGCTACACATTGAGTTGCGTAATCGCGTGTCGAAGGCGGCAGCGGCATTCGGGAAGCTAGAGTACCGAGTGTGGAACAACCATCAGCTTAGCATTGGCACGAAGCTGATGGTGTACAAATCCATGGTACTGTCCGTTCTTCTATACGGCAGTGAAACGTGGACGATGTACCGTCGGGATGTGCGATATCTCGAGCGGTTCCATCAGCAGTGTGTGCGACGAATTTTGCGGATCGGCTGGGGCGCCAGAGTTGCGGACACGGAAGTGTTGCGCCGAAGTGGGATGTATGCAGTGGACTGCATACTTTTACTGCGACACCTGAGATGGCTCGGTCATGTGAGCCGTATGGATTCGACGCGAATACCGAAACAACTTTTATACGGTCAGCTGAGTATAGGGAAGCGGCATGCTGGGAAACCCAAGTTACGTTACCAGGACATGATTAAAGTGAGCCTCACACGTTCTAATCTTGATTGCAGATCATGGGAATCGAAGGCGGTTGATCGGCGTGCATGGCGCGATCTAATCACGAAGGCAGTTGCTGAGGTGCGGGAGAAAGCCCTCATGCATGCAGAGAAGAAGCGGCAAGTGCGGAAGCGGCAAGCACCGATGAATTGTACTCCATCGACATCGAGCGCATTGTGTTGTAGAACATGCGGTCGCGAGTGCCTTAGTCAGGCAGGCCTAGTGAGCCATGAGAGAGGTCACTCGGGACCACTGCCGAAGCGACGACGGGTCCCGCAGTGAACGTAGGCAGCACCGGCGCAGCGTTTGTAGGCACGCTGAATTCGATTTACTTACCGCATGCTTGCATGCTAAGTCTCTTTATTTCAGGTGGTGGGTTTTCGGTTCTCTCCTAATGCCTTTCTTTCTCATATAAATGTCTAGTGGGCCATGAGCTAGGTCCTTTGGGGCCACTACAGAAGCGACGATGGGTCCTGCAGAGAATTACGACGAGCCGGCGCAGCGTTTGTAGGCACGCTGATTTCGATTTACTAACCGCGTGCATGCATGCTATGTCTCTCTATTTCAGGTGGTGGGTTTACAGTTTGTGCCTAATGATTTCCATTCTCATATGAATATCTCCATGTACTCTATTCCATTAACTTGCACACATAGCTTCAGCCAATTGTATTCGATTTCCGTAACATTTTTGTGTTCGTGGCATACCGTGAACTATACTTCCTGACTTCGTGCACTTAGCTGGGATGTGTTTGTAAACAACTTATTACGTATGCTATTTAATTAAGGTTTATGTCACCGTTTCCTTATGCATTAATCGAGTTTTTCTCTTCCTCTTTCTCTCTCTTTCAAGATTTTGGCTGTTGTTTGATATCCCCGGTGTGGCTGCGCTTGATGTGCATGTTGACAAGGTGCCTACCTGTCTACTACCCACTACCTCGTCCATACTGGCTCCAGGAGACAGTTGGTCGTTGCTGGAGGGGACGGGGTGCGCGGTTCTTGTGGCCGTGTTAGGCTCGAAGAGTGGTTCCATGCACTCAGTATGGAGCGGACTACGGTCCAGCCACCGCCTTGTGTGCGCTTGATTCCCCAAATACAGCGTGCTTGTGTTTGCCTGTGAAGGAGTGTGGGCCGGCTCCGTTGATGAAACGTGGTTCCCATCCGCATGCCTCCCGGTCTTATTCCTTCGGGTTTACACTGGATATGGGGTATGTGGTTGGAGCTGTGGGTGGTGCAGCGCAAGCCATCCATGGTCCCTCTGTAGGCGCAGGCGTCCTGTGGCTTGCCACAGTGACAGGCAAATCCGAAACCGGATGCCGCCAACCATGTAATCTCAACGGTGGTGGGTTTTCGGTTCTGTCCTAATGCCTTTCTTTCTCATATAAATGTCTAGTGGGCCATGAGCTAGGCCCTTTGGGGGCACTACAGAAGTGACGACGGGTCCTGCAGAGAATTACGGCGAGCCGGCGCAGCGTTTGTAGGCACGCTGAATTCGATTTACTAACCGCGTGCTTGCACGCTAAGTCTCTTTATTTCAGGTGGTGGGTTTACAGCTTTTACCTTAATGCTTCTCTTTCTCATATAAATATCTCCCTGTACTCTATTCCATTAACTTGCACACATCGCCTAAGCCAATTGTATTCGATTTCCATAACATTTTTGTGTTCGTGGCAATCCGTGAACTATACTTCCTGACCTCGTGCACTTAGCTAGGATTTGTTTGTAAACAATTTATTACATATGCTATTTAATTAAGGTTTATATCACCGTTTCCTTATGCATTAATCGAGTTTTTCTCTTTTTCTTTCTCTCTCTCAAGTGTTTGGCTGTTGTTTGATATCCGCGGTGTGGATGCGCTTGATGTGCATGTTGACAAGGTGCCTACCTGTCTATTACCCACTACCTCGTCCATACTGGCTCCAGGAGACAGTTGGTCGTTGCTGGAGGGGACGGGGTGCACGGTCCTTGTGGTCGTGTTAGGATCAAAGAGTGGTTCCATGCAGTCAGTGTGGAGCGGACTACGGTCCAGCCACCGCCTTGTGTGCGCTTGATTCCCGAATACAGTGTGCGTGTGTTTGCCTGTGAAGGAGTGTGGGCGGCTCCGTTGATGAAACGTGGTTCCCATCCGCATGCCTCCCGGTCTTATTCCTTCGGGTTTACACTGGATATGGGGTATGTGGTTGGAGCTGTGGGTGGTGCAGCGCAAGCCATCCATGGTCCCTCTGTAGGCGCAGGCGTCGTGTGGCTTGCTACAGTGACAGGCAAATCCGAAACCGGATGCCGCCAACCATATGTAATCTCAACAGCCTAGCAACTAGACATAGAGCCAACAAAGCCATGGAGATTAGCAGATAAGGGGAAGTCACTGCGTCATAATCATCGTGGCATGGTAGTTGAAGGTGAGCAACACACTTCAGCTAATATGCCGCAGGAAGAATGGAACATTTTGACAAAAAGTAGAACAAAACATTTTTAGTTTGTTTTTCACACGCCGATTTTTCTCTTTTTTGTCATTTTCAATGTTTGTAGTATTAAACATGTGAATCAGTACAATACTGTACACAATTCTTCCACTGATTCCGGTTGCGGGCCATGTCTTCAAGAGTGCTAAGCCATTGGCACTCCTCATCTTTGGATCCCCATCCTGGAAGACGTACGGATCCAACAGCGGCTAGACACGACGTCAGCGATTTCATGTGCTGCCGCCAAGTGGAAGGCTGACCACCACGCGGTCGCTTCCAGCCAGGTCCTTGACGAGCGAATAGAGCGCGACGCGGTAGACGCTCAGGTGCCATGCGTAGGACGTGACCGAGCCATCTTAACTGGCGCAACAAAACCAGTTTGTTGAAGGGAATACTCGCATTCCCCAAGATGCGACGTCGAACGTCATTACTATTAACTCGATGTTGCCACCAAACACGAGCGATCCTCTTTAAGCAACCGTTATCGAACGCAGAAAGACGACGCATGTCTTCCACGCGAATCGGCCAGGACTCGCACTCATACAACAATACTGAGCGAACTGATGCGCTGTAAACGCGGCCCTTTAGTGAGAATGAGACGTCGCGACGACGCCACAAGTGCCTCAGATTGACAAATGCTGATCGAGCATTAGCGATACGAAGAGAAACTTCTTTGTTGATAATGCCATCAGCAGAAACACAGCTCCCAAGGTAGACGAAACTATCTACCTGTTCAAGTTGTGCACCTTCGAGAGTGAGCACGGAAGCAGGTGAAAGCCAATCCTTGAGCAGTACTTTACACTTCGATGGGGCGAAGCTCATGCCATACTTAGATGCCTCAACCGCCAACCGATCCAGAATGAGTTGCATACCCTGGGGATCGTCACCAAGTAAGGCGATATCATCAGCATAATCTAAGTCGGTAGCGCGCTCACCCGGTAGAAGCTCTAGGCCAAGATGTTGGAAACTTTCTAGAGCATTCGACAGAACGTCTTCGATTGCGAAGTTGAAGAGGAATGGGGACATAGGGCAGCCCTGTCGCACACCGCTATTGACAGCGCATTGCGAGGGAAGCTTGTCATAGACCCTCACTCTGCCGGATGTATGAAGGTAAAGTGCTCGTAAGATGGCGGTATGTTTCTCTGGCACCTCGTTCTTTAGCAAACAACGCCATAAAGCCGGTCGATCAACGGAGTCAAAAGCGGCACGTATGTCTAGGAATGCAACGATAGTGGGACTGTGATAAACGTGGCGATGTTCGAGGAGCTGGCGGAGCGTGAAGATTTGATCTACGCATCCGCGGCCAGGACGGAAACCAGCTTGTTCTTCACGGTAGTATGATTCACGTACTGGGGATAGTCTGCGTTCGAACAGCTCCAGAGAACGAGCAGAGATCCAAGCCTTCAAGGGGCGTCGAGTTAGGCCGCAGCATGACTGTCCGGAAATGGTCATTGCCTTCCGTATACAAGTCCAGTGTTGTTCCACTTCTTGCGGTGGATTGCAACTGAGTGCATATGCCAGTGAAGACTGATAGCTCGTTTGGACAGAGGAATCAGTTAATCTGTTTACATCAATCTCGCAGTGCTTCGTGTTTCGGGATCCTCCAAAACACATACAGATTTTCGCGCTGACCAGAGCATGATCTGAGTCAACGAAGGTGAACCAAAAGGACCTGCAGCCCAGTACGCTGCCGCGCCATCTGAAGCTAATTGCAATGTGATCAATTTGAGACCACGGTTGTGTTGAAGAAGGGGGACGCCACTTTACGGAACGCTTCTTCGTACGCCTGAAGTTACTGCTCGAAAGAAACAGACGGTTGTCCTCGCACAATGTGAGAAGTCTCTCTCCGTTATCAGAGCGGTTCTCATCGAGCGCGTGATGACCACCAAGGTGGCGTTCGCATGGTAACAGGCGGCCAACCCGTACATTAAAATTCCCAGCAAGGATAACGACATCCGACTTTTTAGCATTAGTCAAGACCTGTTGTAAATCCCAGTAGAATACGTCCTTGACCGAGTCGCTACTGCAGTCACTTGGAGCCTACACGAAGATCTCAAATAAGTTTTGTCTCTCTTCGCGGTGCCTGTTGATTCTACATGAACCCCGAAGCAGAACTGCACATGGTCGACTGTTAATAGGGAACCAGGCCAGTAGTACCGCCTCGGCCTTGCCACTTAGTGCTATACCTACACCAGCCAAACCCGCTGAGGCTGCTTCTGGATCTCCAGAAAAACGCAGGTGATATCTGGCTTTGTGGTCAGTGGGGGATGTCAATGTAAGCACAGTGCTGGGATCTTGCAATCGGGTTTCTGAAAGGCAGCAGACATCAATGTCTAGGGAATCTAGGGTGCGCGCTAGACCGGCTTGCT
Source organism: Dicrocoelium dendriticum (assembly GCA_944474145.2). Classification (NCBI taxonomy): domain Eukaryota; kingdom Metazoa; phylum Platyhelminthes; class Trematoda; order Plagiorchiida; family Dicrocoeliidae; genus Dicrocoelium; species Dicrocoelium dendriticum. Next base: position 8,677 of record CALYDF020004388.1, read on the forward strand.
GTCCATTCTGCATTAGTGTCCGAACGTTGAAGCACGCCAGACGGAACGAGGATCGGGGACGAAGGAGAGCCATAGGTTGAAATCCTTGATCTGCGGCGCAACCGGGATCGCAGCCAGATTGTTGAACACATGGATTGGGTAATGGAAAGTGAGGATTGTTAGCAAATAAACAATTGGCGTGTGATGAACTCGCGTGAAAGTGACTAGCAGAAACAGTAGCTGATTAGCACGTTGTAATACAGTTCACGGTTTTGTAAGAGGGCATGATACCACCCGGTTGCCTAAGCCGAAGTAGGGAGTTGACTAAGGGTACTCCATCCCGATTCTTTGGCTAAATAACCTACCCGCAAGGCAGCGGGGCGAATTCAGGGAATCGCGCCCATTGGGAGGCGTTGGCTGAATGTTCAGTTCATGCGTTTTGTTTGGTAAATTACCAAACAGGGGCCCAATACTCCCCATGAATTCAGCGCAATTGCTGGAATACAATACTCCACGGAGTGGAACATTGTCGTTGAACACTTTGCTGGAACGGGGTACACCCGAACCACCCAGCTGGCACCACGAGGAGGTAGTTCGGCAAGCCAGGCATAGGTGCGTAAAATCCCTCATAAATTCCAAGGCGTAGAATTAATTACTCGTGAATTAAAAAACCCTACTGGAGACCAGTGCCACAGATATTCTGTGATTGGAAAATTAGCATGTACATTTGATAGACCCGGCTTCTGTCTGGATAGTGGTACATCGATTTCGAAATTCCGATCGTAACATTCAACCGCAGATAAGTAGCGTTTCTCGCTGTCACCGGATAAATCCACTGCCACTTACCATGGTTGAGCGGGAACCACTGCTTCCGACGTTTGAAAGCCTGGAATCGATCAGCTATTTAACATATCAGAAGGTTTTGTGAACAACCAGTTACTGTATTTGCCCGACAAAAATACAAATGATGCTTCCATCATACTTTTTTCCGCTCAACGAGGGTTTAGTTGACCGTCCACCTACCAGCTGATACTTTTCGTTTAGAATGTTTTATAATGAGACTATAGTGCCCTTTCCATAAGCTCGTGTAATGAGCGCCGGGCCTGAATGGCGCCAAACACAAAAATGTGCTGGAAATTCACCATTCCAGCTGGACCTCCAACGGTTGCCAGCCACCGATCAATGTGACGTCATTTCTTTTGACAATCAACTGTATTACATACTGAACTCGTACCTGATGTGTACAGGTTTGCCGGCAGGACTGATCATCACCCTGAATTGATCGTGCCAACGCTTGATTTATGACAGCGAGAGCCAAGCGGTAATTTCCGACTCCTCATGTGAGCAGTAAACGGTTTCTTTACGTCCCCCATCTTCTCCAATCGATGACTAGAGCAACTCAGCTACTGACCTCAGTTTTCAAATTCTTGTTCCGGAACAAGTGTAGCATTTTGTCTACAGCACACTAATATTCTGTACCTACCTTTTTCTGTCACAAACCTAAACAACTACACTTAGACTGATATAGCATTAGTGTTGCATAACTCAATTCTTGAGGGACAAGCGCTTATTCTGAAAAATCACCTCAGTGAACTTACAGCATGTTTGGCAAGCCAAACTCCCCGATATAAGTTTCACGTTCACATCCATAACTAACGACCTATCTGAGGTGGTGTGGTTCTTCCTTCGACCCGGTTAAACAAACGATTAACACATGGAATTTCGGCCAGTCCACGTTCAGCAGTCAAATCAGTTGCACCTGCCCTCCCATTGGCTATCTGGCTCGCTCGGTTTGCCCCTCCGTTCACTCTGGTGTGACATTCCCATCATATCATCACTATTTTTGTGTCTTTGTACTATACACCCCGTATACATTGCCACTTCGCGTCATCTTCGACGTATCTGCGGCCGTGCTGTCCTTGCCACGCCATCGGGCGTTCCACTTCCAGTCCACACTGCTGTCTCCGGTGTCGTCTCCAATGCACTCGATTTGTTCTGAGCGTTTTCCCTTCAACATTTATTTCGTATGACATTGCACTGGTCTTTGCAGTCACCATACCTTTCTACCGCCGCTCTTGACCATCGGATGCTGGTTGAACCCACGCTTCCTCCCAACTGTTAGCTCGGGCAGTATCCGTGCACCGCGGTCGTAGTATTCGTGGTCATTCGTCTTCTCAGATTGTTCTGCAACCTCTCATGCTGTGGCGAAACTGGGCGCAAAAGTTTGGCAGATGTCGGCATCAGCGTTCTAGTCCTTCCACTGTATAAGTGCTGCACTGTTCTCAAACCGATGTCCGTTGAGGGAATGTTGCGATTCTCCAGTAGCATGAGGTACGGGTCTTCGCCACTAGATCTAGCCTTTAATAACATTCGTTTGGCCTGCTTCACTGCTGACTCTGCCTTTCCATTGGATTGGCTGTGATATGGGCTCGTTTTCTGGTGCATGAATTCCCACTTGGTTGCGAACGCCTGGAACGCAGCGCTAGTAAACTGAGGACCATTGTCGGAGACAAGCTCTTCTGATATTCCGTGCCGCGCAAATTGGCATCTGAGCTTGTTACTTACTGCTTCTGTGGTCGTAGTGGTGAGCAAATCGATTTCAAAATAATCACTATAGTAATCCACCGTGAGTAAGTAATCTTTCCCGTTGTCACAGAATAAATCCACCACCACATTCTGCCACGGTCTATCAGGGACCTCATGCAGCAGCACTGGTTCCATCGTCTGCAGGATTTCGTGTGAACAGCACACGCCAAATAATTCGACACATGATCTCTACTTTGACCCATCATTCCTGACTAAAAGATCCATTCTCTTGATCGGTTAATTGTATACTTGGCACCCAGGGGAGCGCGATGAACGTATTTCAACATTTCCCCTCGAAGTGATGACGGAATCAGAATACGGCTTCCCTTGAACAGCAAACCATCACACACAGAGAGAGAATTCAACCCGAAAATCGAAGTAGGGTGTTAACTCCTTCGGCGTCTGCTTCGTTTCTGGCCATTCACTTATAATAACCTCTCGCAAAGCTGCAAATGTTGCATCTTCCTCTATGTGGCGCCTTATTTCATTTAGACGGTCTCCCGGCACTGCCAACTGCAGTACTAAGTGTACTGCTTCGACCTCTTCCGGTCTATGCTCAGGTGCCAGTAGATGAGCTCTTGACAGCGTGCCTGCGATGAACATCTGTGCACCAGGCGTGTACGCAATAAGCACGTCGTACTTTTGGAGCCGGATAAGCATACACTGAAGACGACGAGGAACGATGTGCAGCGGTTTACTGACTATCGACACAAGCGGTTTGTGGTCGGCATACACAGTTGTCTTTCTACCGAAAGTATAATCGTTGGAACGCTCCATGGTATAGACTACCGTGAGCATCTCCTTCTCAATCTGCGCATAGCGCTGCTTGGTCACGGTGAGTGTTCGGCTACGGAAATCCAAAGGTTTCCAATCTGTAAGAGAACAGAACTTATTCCGTCCCGGCTACTGTCACACCTTACCTTCCGAGGCTGCGCTGGAGTGTAATATCGGAGGGCAGGCGCGCTGCTGATAAGTTGCTTAATAGTTGCAAATGCTGTTTCCTGTTCGTTTCCCCAACTCCACTTTATTCCTTTGTGTGTTAGCTTCCTAATCGGCGTCATGATATCATCGAGTCTAGTCATGAAAGAGTTCAAAGAATTCACCTTACCGTCTAAGCGATGGATTCACTTCACGTCTTTAGGAGATGGCATCTAACGTATTGCTTTGATTTTTCCTTGATCAACCCGGATCCTTGGGTGCTCAACACATGCCCCTAGAAAATCACGTCTTCCCGAAGCGCATTTTTCTCGCGTTTAAGGTTGATGCTTTTTCACACAACGCTGCAAGAAACGATGGAGATTAGCGTCATGCTCTTCTTCTGTTGAGCCGTAAATCAAAACATCGTCTGCCCCACATGTTACATCATCTAAATTGTCTATCGCTTGCACCAATCGTTTTTGGTAAAGTTCACTCGACCCATTCAAACCAAATGGTAAACGCAGCCAACGATAACGCCTGAACGGTGTTGCAAATGTAATAAGGAAACTGGATTCCTCATCTAGAACCGAGTGCCAGGATGCGGAAGACAGGTCTGCCATCGTGAAATACTTCGCATTGGCCAGACGCGACAAAATGTCTTCTAAGCTCGGTAGCGTTTAATGCTCTCTGCGCAGGACACACGCGCAGTTCGCCCGTCTTCTTCTTAATGATTGCGACCTGACTAACCCATTCGGTTGCCTTGTCGACTTTAGCAATCATAACCTTCCTCATTAATTTGCTCAACTCATCCGGAAACTGTCACGTAGTGCAAATGGAACTCTCCGATCCGGTAGCGCAGTCGGTCGTAGCAAAGGATCTAACGACAAGTGAGCGGTTCCCTCAAATTTCTCCAAGCACGGGCCAAACACAGACGGATACTGGTCACTAATATCGATTTCTTCCCGGCAAGCATTCATGAAATGATCATGATTAAAAACAACAAAATTGAGAGACTGAATCGAATCAATGCTGAGAATCGACGTGACCTCCTCATCCACGATCACAAACTTCACTCGATGTGAGGCTATGTACTGTAGGCTGGCAACTTCGATTGTAGCTGAGCCTTCCGGATGAAGTGTGGAACCATTCCACCTGCGCAGGCAACTTTGATCAGATCGGATACGCACTCCGGGACAGTACTTCCTTGGTAGAATCTTGACAGCAGCACCTGTGTCTAACTGGAATCGTACGGCTTTGCCTTCGAACAAAAGACGCGTAGACACCTTTTTGCGATACTCTCCGAGACACATTCCTAATTGAATGTAATTGAATTGTCACGAACGAGCGCAGTCAGATTGGTTGATGGGCAACAACGAGCAAAGGGACTACTTTTTCCACATTTGGCACATTTCCGTTCCCACTCCGCGCACTGTTCGCGGGTGCTTGGGTGTCGCGGGGCGCAGCATTTGCAGTTACCCTTCTCACGTTAGTAGTCTTCGCTGCTTCACCTCCGGAAACGGCACACAATTCTGCATCCGTTGCGAGTTTCATTTGTTGCTATTGATATGTGCTCGAGGACTCAATGTTGCATATAACGATGCAGTGCTGGAGTGATAATTCACCTTGTCACAACTGCCGCTTTGTCGTACTTTCGTCATTAATTGCTAGAACGATCCGCTCTCGTATGAAACTGTCGCCCAAGCATCTACAGAAATTACAGGATCGGTCCAAGATCTCAGTGGTGTCTGAGCCTCTGTTGCACGAAGGGAAAAGATAGCGCTAGTAGATGTCGATGGTTTGATCTTCGGAAAATTCACTGAACTTTTCAATGACCGTCTCCAAATTATTTGGATCTTCGCCTTTGTCGTCTCCATCACTCGGCGCGCGTCATCCCCGGCTGCGTGTCGAAACATAGCCAAGCGATACGCTATCGGTTGCTCTTCCAAACGTACTAGGATACAGAAATGCACCCACTTGCTTCTCCATAAACGCCAATTACTCGCCAAGTTCCGTTCATCCATGTGCAATGGACCAGGCGTCTATGTAGACGCTGGTGATCCAAACAGCGTTCGAGCGTCGCCGATGTGGTTCGTCTTTGTCTTCTCTGACACCATGTTGCAGAACTCAGTCCTTCAGGGACAAGCGTTTACTCGGCAAAATCAGCTCAGCGAAAATTAGCACATTTGGTCAGTCAAACTCTTCGATAAAACTCACACGTCCACATCCATAACTAACAACCCTTCTGAGGTGATGTGGTTCTTCCTTTGTCCCAGTCAAACAAACGATGATTAACTCACATGAATGTCGGCCAATCTATGTCCAGCGATCAAATCTGTTATGCTCGTCTTCCATTGGCTATCTGGCTCGCTCGGTTTGCTCATCCATTCACTCTGGTATGACACTTCTATCACAGCTGGGTTACCCACACCTACGCAACTTCGGACCAGCAAAGTGCGAATTACAAGCCAATCGCCAGAATCACTCTGTACTCCCTCGATACTGAACTGCGGTGGGCCAAGTTATCATAACCCCGGTCGCTGACATGGTAGTGATTGACAAATTAAAGCCGAAGGATAAGGAGAATTGAAATATTTTCTGAATTTGGGAACTGAAGGTTTCAGATGTAATTTAGAAACGCCACTAACTACTGTGTTGCATCGTATCAAATTGCGTCCTATACGATGTGTACTGGATTCCGTGTCCGCGCCGACTAGAGTCGAATTACTGGTGGTTTCCTTCAGCTCCTTACGAGGTCACGCCGACCATATTGCAGCATATCACACTCCCGCTGTGATCACTTGGCGGTCAAACAGCAACCGCCATTTATCCAGCTATGGTTTTAATATCCACTTTGGGTCACTACCATGAGCTGCTCTAAGGATGATTAACAACAGTTGGGGCAGTTGAAGTGAGAAACGCAGATGGCAAAAATAAAGTAATACGGGATCGCTGCTAGAGAAGTCACCAAGTAGTATCAATAGGTCAATCTTGAAGACCCTATCACTTTCGTGGCTGCACCCTGTTGGAAAACATGTCCACTAACTGATGTGTCGTCTCCAGTCCTCCACCACCTAGGACCACATGCTTCTTGCCTAATTGACGGTTCGATCCGTTTCGGCTGCATGAATCTGCTGCGAAGCCCCCCCCCCCCGCTTGGTGACTCGGTCGTTACCATTCACTAGATGGCACCATCAGTCAACGATGAGCAATCACTGAGTGCTTCTAGCGCACATCGGACTCTGATGCACAGGGGAATATTAGCCGAAGTACAACACTGGTCTCTTTGCTGTTGACCAATGCGATAGTCCATCATCCTCCCAATGTGGTCAGGGCGATTAACTCCGCCACAGGTCTGGTGATACACTGTGATGTATGCACCAGATAATAGAAAAATACTGGGACATATGTATCAATCGGAGAAACTGGCCGTTCTTCTATGACCATAACGACAGACCGTGTGTGTGTTCATCATTGCACTGGCATCTTTTCCTTTGTCGCTCTTATTCTTGGTGCATGACGTTAGCTACATTTGAGCTGACATGTGCTTTTTCCTTCACTTGTGACCAACTGCAATGCTACTCAGCCGGTTAAGTTCTCGCGGCGTTTTCCACATACCAATACATCTAGAAACCAGCATGTACATCAGCACTTTTGGATGTCGTGTTGACGCGATTTCATAGTATGCTATCCGTGAAAGATCTCGGCGTACTCTCACGCTGCGATTTGGGATCCGTTGAAAACACGAACAGGCTTTACCAAAATGGACTGCGCGCGTTCCGGGCGCTCAAACGGAGATTTTGCACTTGGTCCGAAGAGCTTGCCATCAGCCTCTTCAATTCTATCATCAGACCAATGCTAGAGTACAGCTCACCCGCCTGCTTTCCGCTCACCCGGGGCGAGGTGCGAAGGATTAAGCGGGTACTGCATGTGGCCACAAAGCTCATTCCCAGTTTACGAGGTGGGCCATATGAAGGGAATATGGCTGTACACCCTAGCTTATCGTCGAGTGCGGGTCGATCTCATCATGACGCACCGGATATTGCATCTGGGGGATTACCCCACGTTGAGGCCGCTGCTTCATCTTCGCACACCGAGCAGCACACGAGCACACCGGCACAAGGTGGTCGTACCGGATTTGAAGCGGGTCGCTCACCAACTCTGTTTCGAGGGGAGGGTGATAAATATTTGGAACAACCTGTCTGCAGACAGTCGATGTAAAATCGGGGCCGGAGTTTAAGAATCTCTTGGACTCGCGCTTTGCCGACTTGAGCTTTCGAGAATAATTACCATCATAATAGCTAGATTTGCTTAAAAGATATTAGATATAGCTACCCAGCGGCATCTCTACTCGCTGCGTTTTCTCAGTATTCAGTATACTGTTTACCTCGCACGCCGGATGGTTCTGTAATGCATTAATGTAACAATATAACACCCCTGCATCTTATTTAACCGGGGGAATTTGGTCACTATTATCTGAAGCTTCACTATCATGGCTATTGATTGATCCGTCTATCTTTGGGTTATGTGCGTGATTCATCTTTCAGTTTGTCCTTACTGTTTACTACCCCATATGAAGCTTGCTATTTAATGTAGGCACTTGAAGAACGTGGTTAGAGGTTTGGAGCTGATGGACGCACCGTTTGACGCTGTCTCGTCTACACTCCGTCACAGCCGAATGGATCTGCCTAGCAGTGGGTGCAATCATAGCCAATCTGAAGCACAGAGTGGATGTTGGAACCGCTACCTCTGTCTCACTGCTCTCTTTAATGTCGGTGAATTATTCGGTTTCAAATACGCGACAATATATTGCCAAACGAGTCACGGATGGATCCACATCGTCCTTGGTGTAGTCATGATGATTAAAACCAAATAGAGTTGATCGGCTTTTCATTCGAGGGATAACCTACCAGGCTGGTCACTGATTCTATCCGCTTCACGCATGTTGGGCTTAAGCCCACCAACAGTCGAGGCTTTAATGAACTGATGTACACAAGTTGTTCTGTTTGGATGATTCTGTATTATTTCCGGGTTCTAGGGTGCAGGACACCCAAATGTGCCTAGCAATTTGCTACTAACTACAGCCACTTTACGTTTAGCGTACTCCGAACTCCTTGTTGATACCGTTTCTTTTCGGCCCTTGAATTTGCTACCACTTGTTACTGGTACATAAACGAGGTTGTCGTTTGTCAGAGTTGCTCCGGACGCTACCGCTTGACTTTTGTGGAACAGCACTCACTCGGTTACATGATATATATATATATATATATATATATATATATATATATATATATACCAACAGAAACGAACTTTGGACCTCTTGTCACGCTTATTCCGTGTAAGCAATTAAATGACGAATACCTTCGTGTCCTCAGTCCATGTTTTTTCAGTATATTTTTTGCTTGTGCGTCATTCTGAGAGTTTCTTTCTCACTCCCTTTGGAGTCAGATTGTTTCCAATTTACCTGTAGATTAGCACCACGTTTCACCCGGTTTTTTGTTTCCGTCTTGCTGCACGTCCGGTTATCGATTATGTATCACTGCAATGGGACTGGACTGGTGTCGGCTCCGCCGTTTGCGATGTGAGCCTCGTAGTTTGATGTCGTTTGTCTTCCTAATTCCTTCTGTTCCATTGCCGTTTCTTTCCTTCGTTTTTTCATTTCCACCTTAAATCCATCGTCAAATCATTCTATACCGCAAATCCTGGACTGTATGTATGCTCCCTTCGCACTGAGGCATCACTGTCTACTGCGATTCTTTCTCAAACTTGTAGCTCATCTTCAGACAGACCTTATTGCTTCATGGTTCTTGTTGGTTGGATGACCGCCAATGCCGGTACCTTGTCGAGATGATGCTGCTGTGATTGAACCTCCGTGGCTTCGCGCCGTATCTCGGCGGAATCGGCGCTCCAATGCGACCGGACCTCCTTCCATTCCTCGTCTTTCCACTTCACAGTGGTTACACGGTCTCTCTCAGTATCCCGGGTTAAATGACCTGATAGAAGAGGATGACTTATCAGTACTTGCCAAGAAGTTTCGCTCTACTCGTGCTTACTTCATTCAGTCCGATACTGGACACCGATTTCTCAACTCATTGCTGTCGGATTTGGACCGTGCTTTTCCAGCACTGGGGGCAGAATCAATTGATGTGCTGTGTATTGGTCTGGGTAACCCTGCCACTGAACGGGCGAGCTTACGTCAACTGGCTGTGCTTGACTTGTTGGTCGAGAGAGACACACGTCTAACCCGCTCACGTACACGTTTGTACGATCCCGTATTCAGGTCGGTTGCGCGTCAGTTTCTGCACGACCTAGGTATGCAGGTAAGCAAGCACATGTTTTATGTTGTTTGGTCGTTCATATGCTGTTTGTGAAATCATTTACATCTTTTTCCGTTTCCTGCAAATTATCCGCGACACTAAACTTGTGGACGTTTCTGTTTATCACATTCACCTGATTAGTGTTTGTTTCCAGATTTGC